>CAUYON010121330.1:0-44172 GCA_963573935.1 Arctocebus calabarensis
AACAAGTTTGCAGAATCTCTGCCCTGTGGAGGAGACGCTGGGCTGCTAATAGTCCTGACTTAGTCTGCGAGCTTCAGCCCTTTGTCTCAGCTGTCATCCCCTGAGGGCCAGGTGTGGCGGAAACTCAGCAAAGCTTTGGACTGCTTCAGCCAGCCGTCTTTCAGCCAGCCGTTTTTTGGGCCGCTGCTTTTCGGCTCTCTCTCTCACTGCTTCCGAGCTGGGAGAACAGCACAGACCCGCGGCAACCCACACCCTGTCCACTCCCCTCGAGAAAGTGTTCAAGAATCTGGACTCCATGGGGGACAGACCTCCAGACCTCAGGGCGAGAGTGGAGGGGAGTGCCAGGAGTTCCAACTTGCAGGTGGAGAATATATACAGTTTTATACCGCTTTATGCCTGGCAGGAGGATGCCGCGCACAGGGGAAGGAGGTCCGGTTTTTAGAGGGTCTCTCCCATGGGGTAGAGTGGGAGGACAGCCGAACTCTGCTCGCTTGTTTGTATGGAGGTACCGCGTATACTGCGAGCTGTTCTCTTGGGGGAGGGGACTCCCGTCTGCTTGGTGATGTGCTCTGTACCTTTTATTTGTATCCTTGGGGTCACAGGTCGCTCCAATAGGGTTGATGTGCATTCCTCGACCTTGTCTCTTGGCTCAGCTCCAAACCGTTGACTTTCTTGCTAAATTTCTGTCCTTTAACTCTCCTTCTGGACAGGAGTGTCTGCAGAAAGCTGGCTACAGACCGCCATCTTGGCTCCTCCCCCTGCTAATTGTCTTTTAAAAGATTGTCTTTCACACATGAGAGCTGAGAAGGTGAAGATTAACTCCCAAGTGAGGAGGAAGTCAAAACTGGCCAGGAGATGATGACCCTTGGCAGAGGCAGGGATGAGAACATGAAGTGAGGTGACTGATGTCGGTGAACAAATATTCATTAACTTCAACTTCCTGGAGTTTTCTGGAGGTTTCCATTGGTTTCCTGATGGCAACAAGAACAAATGCAGAACATTACCTGTGACTTCGGAGTTTAATAAAATACTTCAAAGCCCCCACAAGTCTTTGGAAATCAAAGATTCAGAAAAGTGACCAACCTGCTTTAAAAGGTTATTACAGGACATAAGCGTCTATATGCTTTAAACTCTGGTTGAAATGTGACTGAATGTGGTAGCTGACTTTAGCTCAAGAGTGACAGGGGTAAGAATAATGTTATTTACTTAAATTTTTGTAAATAGTACCAGACACTGAGCAAAGCAATAGCAATCTGCTTTAGCAGAAAAGTATTAAAATTTATGACATAGTCTAAATAATGTATTACTTGTTTAATGTATTGTTGAGATTTGTATTCCGGCTATTCGGATCCTAGTCTCTTACACGTGGGTTCTTCATTCTACCACATACTTCTTTTTCTTGTTAGGCTATTTATTTGTTTTTATTTTTAAAACATTTGTCATTGATATTATTTTTGATTCAGAAACAATAACTGTGTATGTTATGTGGTACCATGTGATGTTGTGATAGATGTATCAATATGTATAATTGAATCAAGCTAATTAACTTATCCACACCTTATTTACCTATTGTTCCTTATGACAAGAACTCTTATGCAGTGTACTCTCTTGGTTATTTTGAAATATGTAATAGTCTTCAAAACCTATTTCTCTTGTCTACTTGAAACTTTTTACTCTTTGATTGATAACTCCCTTCCCATTCTCAGCCTCTAGTAACCATCGTTCTATTCTCTACATTTATGAATTTAACTTTCTTAGATTCCACATATAGGTGAGAACATATGATATTTTTTCCTATGCTTGGCTTATTTGACTTAACATAATGTCCTCCATATTCATCCATGTTATTGCAAATGACAGAATTTCCTCCTTTTTCAAGGCTGAATAGTATCCTGTTGTGTTTATGTATCACACTTTCTTCATCTGTTCATCCACTTAGGTGGATTCCATATCTTGGTTATTTTGCAATGCTGTGATGAACGTGTGAGTACAGACATCTCTTCAATATCCTGGTTTTAGTTCCTATAAATGCACACCTAGAAACAAGATTCCTGGGAGCTATGGTAGTTCAACTTTTAGATTTTTGAGGAGCCTCCATACTGTTTCCCATAATGGCTGTACTACTAAATAATTTACATTCCCACCACAATGTATCTCCTCAACTTTTCCTACACTTGTCATCTTTCATCTTTTTAATAAAAGCTATTCTAAGAAATAAGAGATTATACCTCCTTGTGGCTTCAATTTGCATTTGCCTAATAAATAGTGATGCTGAGAATTTTGCATATACCTATCGACTATTCGAATGTCCCCTTTTGAGTAATGTCTGCCTGGGCCCTTGGCTCATTTCTTAATCATGTTATTTGTTTTCTTGCTGTTGAGTTGTTTTTATTTCCATATACCTCATCAGATGTATAGTTTCTAAATATTTTATCCCATTCTGTGGGTTGTCTTTTCACTTTATTAGTGTTTCCTTTGCTGTACAAAAGCTTTTAGTTTGATACCATACCATTAGTCTATTGCAGTCTCCTAGACCAATGTTATGGAGCCTTTTCCCAATGTTTTCTTCTAGTAGTTTTACACTTTTTGGTCTTATATTTAAGTTTTTAATCCATTTTGAATTGATTTTTCTGTATGGTATAAGAATCTGACGTTATTCTTCTGTGGCTATCTAGTTGTCCCCACACCATTTATTGAAGAAACTGCCCTTTCTCCATTGTCTGTGTCCTTTGTCAAAAATCAGGGCTGGCATGGTGGCTCATGCCTGTAACCCTAGCACTCTGGGAAGCCAAGTTAGATCAATTGCCTGAGCTCGAAGTTGGAGAACAGCCTGAGGCAGAGCAAGAATCCGTCTCTAAACAAAATAGCCAGGCATTATGATGGGCACCTGTACTCCTAGCTACTCAGGAGGCTGAGGTAAGAGGATTGCTTGAGCCCAAGAGTTTGAGGTTGCTGTGAGCTATGACTGCCGACAATCTACCCAGGGCAACTGAGTGGGACTCTGTCTCAAAAAAAAAATTAGTTGACCATAATTGCCTGGTTTTACTTCTGAGTTTTCTATTCTGTTTCATTGGTCGATTTGTCTGTTGTAATGCCAGTACCATGTTGTCATTACGATTACTTTGTAGTATTATTTGAAGTCAGGAATATGATGTCTACAGCTTTGTTCTTTTTGCTCAAATTATTTTAGTTACTTGGAGTCTTTTGTAGTTCTATAAGAATTTAAGGATTGTTTTTTTCCATTTCTGTGGAAAATGGCATTGGAATTTTCATAGATATTGAATCTGTAGATTACTTTGAGTGGCATGGCCATTTTCACAATATTAATTCTTCTCATCCACAAACATATCTTTTTTAAAATGTGGGTTTTATTAAAGTTTAAATAGATGTAAACTTAATGAAAAAGGTAAAAGACATGTAAATTCTTTAACCATTATACCTACTTAATTTTTTTATCTCCTTACTTTCCTTTTCAGATAGTTTGTTATAAGCACGCACACAGAACTGCTTCTAGTTTTAGTATGCTGTTTTTGTATACTGAAGCTTTACTGAGATCATTTATTAGTTCATTTTGGTGGAGTTTTAAGGTTTTATATCTGCAAGATAGAAAAAAAAACAGAGATCATTTCAGCCTTCTTTTCTTATTAGGATGCCTTTAATTTCTCTCTCTTGCTCACTTACTCTGGCTGGGACTTCCAGTACTATGTTGATAAAAAATGGGAAGAACTGGCATCTTTATCTTGTCCCTTAACTTAGAGGAAAAGATTTCAATTTTTCGTTGTTGAGAATGATATTATGTACAGTTGTCATATATGGCCTTTATTGTTTGGAGACACATTCCATCTATACCTAATCTGTTGAGGACTTTTATCATTAAAAGGTTGCTGGATTTTGTCCAATGCTTTTTCTGCATCTATTGAGATAATAGTATGATTTTTATCCTTCATTCCATTAATGTGGTATATCATATTTGTTGATTTGTGTATGTCAAATCATCCTTGCATCTCGGGAATAAATTTCACTTTATCAAGGTGAACAGTTCTTTTAATGTGTCCCTGAATTTGGTTTGCTTATTTTAGGGGGGATATTTTAATCTACATTCATTAGGAATAATGCTCTATAATTTTCTTTTCTCATAATATTTTTAACTGCCTTTGGTATCAAGGTAATGTTAGCCTGATAACATGAGTTTGGAATTATGCCCTCTACTTTGATGTTTTGGAGAGTTTGAGAAGAATCAGTAGTCTTCTTTAAATATTTGATAGAATTCAGCAGTGAAACCATCAGTCCTGGGCATTTGTTTGCTGGGAGACTTTTATTACTGATTCGGTCTCTTTGCTTGTTGCTGTTCTATTCATATTTTCTGTTTCTTCATGATTCACTCTTAGTAGGTTGTCTGTGTGTAGGAATTTATCCCTTTATTGTAGGCTATCAAGCTTGTTGGTGTGCAACTGTTCACAGCATTATAGTTCTTTTATGATTCCTTATATTTGGGTGGTATCAGTTGTATTGTATCCTCTTTCATTTATGATCTTATTTATTTGGGTAGGCTCTCTTTTTTTCTAGTTAATCTAGCTAAGGTTTTGTTGATTTTGTTGATTTTTTCAAAAATCTAACTTTTAATTTTGTTGATTAAAAAATATTTTATCTAATGCCAGAATAGAGTTCTTAATAAAGTATCATATGAATTTAGAAGCAAGAATCAATGTAACCAATTCTAATATGAACCCAGTAGATGATCTAATACATACTCACATAAGAGAAAAACAATGCAAACAGTATAACCTAATTCTTTATACCCTCAATGCACCTGAAACAATAAAAAGAAAAAGATATGAACTCCTTACGTTTAGTTGTAACAGTGATATAAACCCAGTTCTTGGTGCATTAGTAAGTTTTTTAATGTTTCCAGGTTTTCAGATAAAAACCAATCACTAGAAATAAATTGTGAAACTTTCTAATAAAAAAAATAAAATTAAGCCTCTATTTATTTCTGCTTTTATATTTCTTGTTTTCTTCCTTCTACTAACTTTGGGCTTAGTTAACTTCTTTTTAGATTGTTAGATTATTTTTAGTTTGTTAGATTATTTGTGATCTTTTTTGATGTAGGCATTTATCATTATAAATCATTCTTCTTAGGACTGCTATTGCTGAATTGTATGAGCTTTGGTGTGTTGTGTTTCCATTTTCATTTGTCTCAAAGTATTTTCTGATTATCTTTTTGATTTCTTCTATAACAGCAGTTCTCAACCTGTGGGTCGCAACCCATAGGAAATGTTTTAAAGGGTCACGGCGTTAGGAAGGTGGAGAACCACTGTTCTACAACCAAGAGCATGTTGTTTAATTTCCTTGTATTTGTGTATTTTTCAAGATTTCCCTTTTTACTGATTTCTGATTTTATGCCATCGTGATCTGAAAAGATACTGGATATTATTTCAGTCATCTTAAATTTGTTGAGTTTTGTTTTTGTCCTAAAATATGATTTATCCTGGAGAATGTTCCATGTGTATGTAAGAAGAATTGCATTTTGCTGCTGTGGGATGGAATGTCCTATTTATGTCTGTTGGGCCTAGGTGTTCTCAAGTGCATTTCAAGTCCAATGTTGTCTCATTGATTTTCTGTTTAGGTCATCTATCCATTGTTAAAAGTGTGGTATTGTGGCCCCCTACTATTATAATAATGCAGTCTATTTCTGCCTTCAGATTATTTAATAATTACTTTATGTATTAAGTGCTCTCATATTGGGTATATATTTGCAATTTATTGTTATGTAATGACCTTCTTTGTCTCTTTTTATAGTTTTTGACTTTAATCTATTTTGCCTGATTTAAGTGTAGCTGCCCCTGCTTTCTTTCAATTTGTTATCTTCATAAAATATCCTTTTTCAATTCTTTGCTTTCAGTGTGTTCTTATTAGTAAAGTGATTTTCTCATAGGCAACATATAGTTAGATCTTGGTTTTTTTAATCCATTCAGTCACTCTGTATCTTTTGATTGGAGAACTTAATCCAATTACATTCAAAGTAATTATTGATAGATAAGAAGTTGCCACTGACATTTTATAATATTTTTCTAATTGTTTTATAAGTCCCTTGTTTCTTGTCCTTTTGCTATCTTCCTTTGTGGATTGATGGTTTCCTGCAGTGATATGCTTTGAATCCTTTTTGAAATTGTGTTATATACCTACTATGGGTTTTGCTTTGTGGTCAACAAGAGGCTTACACAAAGTATCCTTATAACAGGCTACTTTAATCTAATATGTACTTGCCTTTAATTGCATAAAAAACTCTACAATTTTTTTTATAATAGGAATTCTTCATAATATGATTATTAGCATAGATTAAGTACTCATATATATTTTAATTTGTCTCTGGAGTCACTAGTCTGTTCCATTTTTTGTATTCCTTCAATAATACTGTTATATTTTACTTATTATGACTTTACATTGTGTGTTGCTATCTGATAGAGTAAGACCTTAAACATGTTTCTTTTTCCAAAGTTACTTGGATATTCTTGGTCCTTTTCATTCCTACATAAACTTTAAATTTTCATATAAGTTTTATCCAGTTAATGGACAAAATACCAGAAATGCAATAATAGATACTTCAATAGTCAAAATTGACTTCTTTATTATATTGAATCTTCTTATCTCTCTATGAACATGCTATATTGCTCTAACTATTTAGGTTTTCTTTAATTTCTATCCATAAAGTTTTATAATGTTTTCTATCAAAGTGTGCTATATATTTTTGATATTTATGGCTTGATACATTTTTATGTCAATGTAAATGGCATAGTTTTTGAGATGTAAAAATTGGGGGGCATATATAGTTTTTTAAAATCCAGACTTGTGAAACTTACCCATTAATTTTAATAAAGTACGTATTGAGTTTTTTGACTTTTTGTGTACATAACCATATAATATCTGAATAAAAATTTTATTCCTTTCAGTCTCATACATATAAAGTTTTTCTTGTCTTACTTACTTTGACCTCTAGTTCATAGTTGAATAGATGTAGTAAATAGTGAGCATCCTTGCTTTCTTACTGATCCCAGAAAAGGAACCTTCAATATTTCACTGTAAAGTATATTTGTTATAGTTTGACTTTAGATTTCCTCAATTTATATTAATGCAATGTTCTTCTGTTTCCAATGTGCATCAAATTTATATCTTAAATAGGTGCTGACTATTAAAATGATTATATGCTTGGAATCACTGTGCTATCATTTTGTTTATGAAATTTGTATTTGTATTTATAATTGATACAGACCTACAGTTTTCCTTTTTATATTATCTTTTTTTGAATCTCACTGTAAATTGTGAAAATAAAACGGGCAGAAGATTCCAAAGATTCATGTATGTAATTCAATACATAAATATAACATGGATGCTACATATAAGTGATGGAGTAAAATATAAGGGCTTGGTTAATAGATAAGATACATGGAGTATCGATAATAAAAAAGACCAACCTTCTATGGAAAAATATAGACAAAGGATATGAATAGGTAATTCACAGAAATGGAAACAAGAAGGGTCCCCAAGCATATGAAGTGAAAAATACCATGCTGAAAAAAATTAAACCTACTCTTAATATTCATCTGTGAGTTCATGAATAATGCAAAAGTCTAAAAACTCACTTTACTGGCAAAGATGTGGAAAATCAGGCTCTCTCATACACTGCTGGTTAGAGTGTAAGTTGGTGTTGGTTCTGTGGATGGAAATTTGTGAACACCTATTTAATGTAAACCCCCTCCAAAAAAGATTCAGTGGCTTGAGCGTCAAAGTACTATAGTTTTATTATTAACTTTCTTATCAGATAGCTGAGTAAGATTTTGCAAGTCATTATTTTTCTTCATCTATTATCATCTTTAAAATGAGGTATATGAAATTTGTTAATTTTTAAGTCTCTTTCAGCTACAGATTTCTGTGATATGAAGGTTGATCACAGTTGATACTTACATGTGCCTATAAACACAGATAAATTTATGTTAGCCATGAATGAAAGGATACCTTTTTTCTGAAGTTCTTTTCTTTTTCTCCTGACTATAGCATATTTTTAGACTATGTGTGGGATTTAAAACTCAATTTTTATCTGAACTTGTATTGTTCCATTTTCAGCTAGCTGTCATGTGATTACTTAGTTTCTCATTCATGGTGCTTTGTGTGGGCGTGTAGGTAACTGTTGATGAGCATGTGGGTTTGTTGTGTATATTCACAATCACTGTACTGTGGTCATTAAGAACCTGGACAAGAGAGAGAGCTAGAGCGCCTGGCTTGGAAATCCCAGATCTGCAATCTATATGCTGACTCAGTTATTTAATTTCTTTCTTTCATAATTTCTTCACCTATAAAAGAGGCCAATAAGAGTATATACCTCATAGAGATATGAAAATTAAATAAGCTAATATATTCAAAGCACTGAGACCATTGCCTACTAAATATACATTTTCTATTTTTATTAGTATAAGGATGTAGATATCTATGCTATAGATTGAAAATAAGCCATTTTCTTAGCCTAGAACAAATAAAAGTAATTTATGTTTCTGCAAAATGTAAGCTCTATTTTTAAGAATTTTTTTCCAAAATAAAATGATATTGTTTTTGAAGTCTTGAACATCATTAATATTCAAGTACCTAGAAAACGAATGTTTTTTTTTTTTCACTACTGTGACCGTGTGTGAACATACTTTGCGAGATACGAGACATGTATTTGTTGGCTAGATAGAGGGAGTAAGTCTACTACTCAAGAATCACAGATGACTAGAATTACAAAAAACACTCAATAGAATGTGAGGTTAAATATCAACTATTATTTTTGTGTATGACATAATTGCAGCTTTAGGTAAATTATTTGTATTTTACACATTGTTCTAAAAGTCCAATATTAACACTTTTTCTAGAACATACACGTTCACATATTTATGTGTGTATCTTAGCTATGGTTGCCAGAAATAGAGCCGGAGGCAGGGCTTCTTGTGTGGGTAATTTGTGGAGGCCTTCAGTAATTGGTGAAGGGAATGAGTGAATCAGGAGCGGTCAGAGGAGAAGCTAAGCAAGGATGTGGCTTCAAGTGAAGTCGAGCCTCAACCTGATCCCTGAAAAGAATATAACAAAGTTTTAATCCTGATTTGAGGCAGAGTAGGGAGGATTTTAGGCATGACAGCTCCTGGTGCACCCTGAAGCAGTCATGAGCCACGCCCCTGGCTACTCCAGGTGGGAGCTGTAAATCTCAGGTGCCTCTGGGTAAACTTTTCCAGTCTCCCAGGCACCATCCTCCGGAGAAGGTTGCAGGTGTGGGCTGTCAGCCAGGGCGCACACAGCAGTCTGGGGGAACCAGGGCAGTAAGTATCTCCAGACTCTGCCCTGTGGTGACCAGCAGAGGGGAATTTCAGGCAGACCAAGCTCAAGGCCACACTTTCAGGGGCAAGGCTGAGTGTGCAATGTTTGTGGAACATTGTGAAGGGGACATAGTGAGAGATGGCCAGCCATGGCAGAAGAGGAGATGGGGAAGGCCCAGGGCACCAAGAGCCTTGTGCGCCAAACAAGGAGACTGAGCTCTGTTGTATATGCCGTGCAAAGCTGAGGCAGGTGAGTTATGGTTTGATGGGATTGCAGAACCTCAGGGTGGCTGCAGGAAAGTGAACCAGGTCGAGAGAAGAAAAAGCAGGAACTAAGGTGGGAGAGTGGGAAGAATAAGGCCTTGCAGGCCTTTGGCTTTGACCCTAGGTGACAGAGACCACTAAGGATTTTAATGGATTAGTGGCATGGTGAAAGGGTCACAGCAGACACTGTGTGCAGAATATACCACAAGGCTCTGTGGCAAAATAGGGAGACCAGTTAGAGGATTTCTCAGTGGGTGAAGCAAAAAAGAGACAGTGACTCAGATAAAGGTGGTCACAGTAGAGATGTGGAAATCCGAATACATTCAGGCTAGATGGTCTAGCTAGTAGCGTTAGCTTATGGCTTAGCTGGGGAGGGGCTAGCGTGTGTGTGAGGAAATAGAAGAATAAAATCCCCTGGCTCTCTTTCTGCACACCCTCTCCAAAGGGTCTCATGTCCCTTCTGTGGCTGCTGGCACAGCTCTCCCTGGGTACCGTGGTTCGTAGTTCTTTCCCACCTGTGTGCCTAGAAACTCAAATTCCTTTGTTTAACCCTAGCAAAGCCATTTAGCTTCTCACTCTGACTTGATCCTGGGTCAATCTCTGCTTCTCCAAAAACTAATTCTTTGCTGGTTATGCTAAACAAAGTGGCATTTGTGATAGCCGGGCGTTGTGGCGGGCACCTGTAGTCCCAGCTACTGGGAGGCTGAGCCAAGAGAATTGCTTAAGCCCAGGAGTTTGAGGTTGCTATGAGCTGTGACACCATAGCACTCTACCGAGGGCGACATAATGAAACTGTGTCTCCAAAAAAAGGAAAAACAAAACAAAACAAAACAAAGTGGCATCTTTAGCAATAGAGATAAGCTGATATAAGTTTCAAAAACTCTTTTCCTTTTTCTCTTCAATATAATTCTCTTAAATAGAAAGGTATCAAGATTTATTTTCCTGATGGTATGAAGTATTTTATTCCCTTTAGAAACCATAGGAAGTTGGCTTTAATGTTTTACCCCACTTTGCTACCTGTGCTAAGCACTATGCTTGTCATATATCTCTTCTCACACAATAATCCTATGTATTAGATGCTAATGTCCTAATATTATAGGCGAAATTGAGTCACAGGGGTTAGTTGCCTAAGATAAAACATTCAAGGGATTGTCTAAAGCCTCTCTGAGTGACACTAAATTTATATGCATTATAAAGTCTCTAAAAATACAAGGAAAGAAACAGAATCTCGTACAAAGCTCCATGTGGCAGCGAGTTCACTGTCATGTTCACTGTGTATCACTGTTCCTAAAGACATTAACTGGCCTTTAGAAAGTTCTCAACAATTAAGTGTTGAATCGGTTGGTCAACCAAGGCGTTACCAATGTGGCAATGGAGCATGGTGGCTAAGGAGAGCTTAGTTCTGCCTGGAAGCCTCATGGTGGATGTGGTGTTTCAAGGGCTCTTTAAGAGCTAGGATTTCAACAGGTTGAAAATGGAAGTCCTTTTATTCCAAGCCAAGAAAAAAAAAAACAAAACAGTAAGAGAAGCCAAGGAGTTACCTCAGCCATTACCTCTTCTGTGGAAAGGTTGGAACTGAGGCCAGACGGCTCATTTGTGATCTGTCACTTAGGGCAGGGACCGTGTTTGAAGGAGTGTGTACTTCCCTCCCCCCATCGGCAGGCTTGCAGGGGTGTCAAGGAGTAGCGGTCTGCGATTCCTTTCCTTTATAATTTTTAGCATAAAAGGTCATACATGCACAGATATTCTTCAAAAGACTTTAAAAAACGAATTATGTTTTGGTCATAAGAGCACTTAGCATAGCAGGGATTCCCGTGGACGCTGACTGTGGGTGCTTTTCATTATAAATGCTAATTCACATTATGTCACTAGGTGCTTATTTGTATCTTGTTACAAATATCAGATTTTAAACTGATTAAACAGTTTAAAATATCAGATTTTAAACTCAATTTTACATATAAGGCAGTGAGTAAGCAATTTAGGAAGCAGATTATTTTTGCATTTTTTAAATACCACCTTTGTTTTTCATACTGATAGGAACTCTTTGGCTTTACCATTGTTTAACAACAAAGCATAACTTTGATTTATGTTCTGATATTAAGTATTTGTACTAGTTTGCCATGTGTGCACTGTTTTATTTCTGTAGTTACACTGAATGGGCCAGGTTTTCTTTTTAATGACATTTAAGAATACCTCCAACTAAAAATATCCACTGATGAGCACATGGGTTCTGTTTGCATGAAACCAATTAACGATCCTGGCACTTGCCTCACACAAATCAGAAGTATCTAGACTTTCAAATTTACAATATCCATTCAAACTTTAAATGCCCTTGATTAATAAAAATACATGTGACAGCAGACTATAGCTCTGCTTTTAAGCTGTTAGGGAGAACATAAAATGATTATGGCCTGCAGTAAATGTTATTATGGTCCTCAGATGTTTCCTGAGGGATTCAGCAATCTCCCGTACTTTCCTTACGACTGACCCTCTCTCCTTGAGAGGCAGCAGGAAGGAGGGCAGTGGAGCCAAGACCACTGTCAGGTCACCTGTCACAGCGCTGACAAGGCTCTGATATAAAACCTAATTTACAGTTGAAGAAGCACATCCATTATCCTTCCGATTTAAAAATAGAACATACATCAGCAAAATGATAAAAGAAAGTGCTTAAGAATTATGAATGTCAAGGACTATTTCATATCGTAAAGTCACAACCTTTTTTGAGTATTACTTTAAATTATGACCGAGTTTAATGTGCTCTGATACTCTGAAAGAGTATCACAGTATTTCAACTATTGATAAGCTAATAGTTGTGGATTAATTATTGACTCCCTTTTATTCCCTAGGTAAGGTGTTGTCAGTATTTACATATTTCTCTATAAAATAGATTGCACCAGAACATTGGTGTAACTTTAATAATAGATTTTCTTCTCTTGCCTTACTTTAAAAGTACAGTGTTGTTTTATCTCCAATTCTAATCTAACTTCATTTGGCAATGTTCTTACTACTATCTTTCTTACTCCTGATCCCTATTTCTCTGCTCCCTTGTAACTGAAGATAGATATGTGAACAAATCCTGGACTGTGTCTTTAATAATACTGCTGACTTCTTGAAATGCAAATAAACTCTTCAAGTATCTGTTCAAATGTAGGAGGCACCTGTGAGAAAGACCTTGGCAATAAGGGACTGGGGAGGGGATTTAACATCACTGGTCTCTCGTTAAAGAGCACGAGAGCGCATAAGAGCCTGAGATGAGAACACAGTACATTACTGCAGAGCAGGCTCCACACCTGTGGTGTATCACTTGTATAAATAGCCACGGGAGGAGCGAGTGGAGGGTCCTTCGGGGCACCTCCTTGGGCTCCACTTCTTGCTCGTAGGACGCCTGATCAGGGCTCCCTTACTAAGACTGCGAGATTGGGGCTGAGATGCTCGCTCCTACTAAAATTGACTGTGACTTCTAAGGTGCTTTGGCACCTGAGACATGAACGAGGCCTACCCCAAGTAAGCTGACGCAGTGGCCCGGGCCAGAGACATAGTGTCCCAGCTGGGACAAGGCCCTGGGTCGGGGCCAGAGACACAGTGTCATGGCCCGACATTCAAAACCCTTGGATTTACTTTTTAAAAGAGGTACTCCGTATTGCTGTCATCATAAATTTCATTGTAAAAATTGGTTTTAAATTACTGGTGTTATTGAATCTAGCATGATTTTAGTATTTTCTTATAACTTAATACCTAAACATTAGTGATTTATATAAAGCTAATTTATAGGAATAAGATTTGATAATTGACAATTTACAAGGAAGGGTGTGGAAATATTTACTTGGGGCCGGGTGCAGTGACTCAGGTCTGTAATCCTAGCACTCTGGGAGGCCAAGGTGGGTGGATTGCTTGAGCTCAGGGATTTAAGACCAGCCTGAGCAAGAGCGAGACCTCTGTCTCTACTAAAAAATAAAAAATAGAAAAATTAGCCGGGCTTCGTGGCAGGTGCCTATAGTCCCAGCTACTGTGAGGCTGAGGCAGGAGGATCCCTTGAGCTAGCAGTTTGAGGTTGCTGTGAACTATGAAGTCATGGCAGACACAACAGAGTGAAACTCTGTCTAAAAAAAGGAAATATTTATCTGGTAATACTGTGGCAAAAATTGAGGGTTATTCTTAAGTTACCCACATCTGGATTTAAAGATAGACAACAGAAACAAGCAACAATTTATACCATTTCATAGAAAATCTCTTATATGTTAAATACTTAAAAAAAATTTCAATAGATTTAGGAGATGCAAGTGTTTTTTTGGTACTTGGATGAATAGTATAATGTTGACATCAGAGCTTTTAGTGTCACTAGAACAGACTACATTGTACCCGATAGGCAAAATTTTTTTCCCTCACTCCCTTCCCACTCCAGCCTCCCCCATTCTTCCATCCCGGAGACCGTATCCTAAGTGAGGGAACAGAAAAATAAATACCGCATTTTCTCACTTACAAGTGGGTGTTATGCGAGAGTTATATACAGTCATACAGGGTGTAATGGACATTTATTAGTTTTAAAACTAATTATTCTCCCTATCTGTGCTATATTTGAATGGATTATCTGTCCTTAGTTTATCTCCTTCATGTCTGAGTATTTTGTAATTAAATATAAATTGATATTTAGGATACAAATAAGAACAGAAATAAGAAAAATAATGATGGCTGGGAACTTAGGAATCAAACATTTACATTTATATTCATATGTGTGTGTGTGTTATCTGTCTACATATTTACCTGCCTACTTAAATATTAGACCTATTTGAATCAACAAGGCTAAGATGCCTTTTGAAATTCACTACTTGGCTTTTGATTTGTCTACTTATCCCCTCATAAATTTCAAGCACTTCTGCAGAGGCCTCCTCATTCCAAGAGGGGGAACCCTTGAAGATATTACTCCTGACTCTCATTCAGCACCCAGTAATTCTTCACTCTTAGCCCCTCCCCCTTTCCTTCCTCTCAAGCCCTCAGGATCCTAAAACTGTGGGAGCCTTTACTTTTCTTTCTATTTTTTTTTTTTTTTCGAGGCAGAGTCTCAAGCTGTTGCCCTGGGTAGAGTACCATGGCGTCATAGCTCACAGCAACCTCCAACTTGGGCTCAGGTGATTCTCTTGCCTCAGTTTTTCTAGTTTTAGTAGAGACGGGGTCTTGCTTTTTTGCTCAGATTGGTCTCAAACTCATGAGCCCAAGCAATCCACCCGCCTCAGCCTCCCAGAGTGCTGGGATTACAGGCATCTATAATTGTGGAAGATGGAAGGCTTGTGGAAGCCTTTTCTTTGGGGCTTCCTGGACAGTGAGACAACTCTAAGGTCTACTGACTCCCTGACCCTTGACCTGTCCCCATTTCATGTGGGAAAATGGGAGGGAGAGTCAGGGCTTTCTCAAAGTTTTGCCTCTTGTTTGTAACATTGCTACAAGTGATTAAAGGCCCACTATGTGTGCAGTGCTTTGCAGTTGTGAAATCATCTTCCCATGGATTCTTCTTTGATGTATTTTGATCAATATGGTAACACAATGTACAAGAATTTAATTTAATTTCTTTTTAGTAGTATTCTAATAATGGCATGGGAGAAACCTCAGGATGCTCCATCTATGGGACCATCGTTTTATCCCATTGTCATGTTTAGATTTTCTCTGTTGCCTGACTCTGTATCCCATTTAATTGCCCATTTCAAGGCAGTTTAAAAGTCTCCATCGCTATTGCATTTGGTTAGTCTTTTTACACTTTTTTTTTCAGTTTTCTTGTTGTCTATGTTTGGAAACATATACAGTTTATCTGGTTAACTAGGGCATTGCTTTAATTTTATCACATTAGACATCAGAATATGATATTTTCATTGCATGTGACCATCTCCCTTACTGAATTAGAAGTTCCTGAAGACAAAAGCTCTCTCTTACCATCTTCGTTTGGTGGTAGTCATTCAACATGGTACTATGCTCACAGCAAGACTCGGTGTCTACCCACCTCCTAAGGTCTCAGTGTTTGTGTCCCCAGAAAATTACAATTCTAACCCCCAAGGGGTGGGGCCTTTGAGAGGTGAGTAGGTCATTGGGTGGAGTCCTCATGAATGGTATCCATGCCCTTATAAAAGAGAATTTGTTCATCCATTCCACCTTGTGGGGACACATGGATAAGGTACCATTTATGAACCTGGAAGCAGGCCCTTACCAGACACTGAATTTGCTGATGTCTTAATCTTGGGCTTACCAGCCTATAGAATTATGAGATATACATTTTTGTTATTTAAGCTACCCAGTTTACAATATTACAGCATCCTGAATACAGTAAAACAGCAACCTAATCAAGAGTATAGATTTGACCTTGGTGATCACCTATTATCCGTGATCAAAACATTTTAGACTCTGACAAAGATAATTTTAGAAGTCTTAGAAGTATATGCTTCTCCAATGTTAATTTCAATTAATTTTATATAATATATGTGCATATATTACATATGCTTTTTGAGGACTTAATGCCCTTTAATAGCTATGTACTCAAAGATTGTAAGTCTTTACATAATTTATCTGGAATGCTTATAATAAAGAATATTTTAAAAAAGGTTTAGCCATAGAATGTATCATTCGTCTATATAACACATGTGCTTTTCAGACCATATGCACATCTTTAATATGCTAAATGTCTTTCAGTGTCTATTATATCAATGATCCTGTATCTTCATTTATGAATAATTTTAAAGCATTGTATATTTCAGCTTTGCTTTCTTTGCCTGTATTCTTTGCTCTCGGCCATGTATTTAATTAGTCTAAGATACTATTATAAACTAATTATACGTATGTATGTATGTATGTATGTATGTATTTTTTGAGATAGAGTCTCATTATGTCACCCTGGGTAGAGTTCTGTGGTGGCACAGCTCACAGCAACCTCCAACTCTTGGGCTTAATTGATTCTCTTGCTTCAGCCTCCCAAGTAGCTGGGACTACAGGCGCCTGCCACAAGGCCCAGCTAATTTTTTTTTTGTTGTTTACTAGGCCTCGGCCGGGTTCGAACCTGCCAGTCCTGGTGTATGTGGCTGGCATCCTAACCACTGAGTATGAGTGGTAAGCCACTAATTATATGTCTTAACATTAACAGATCATATAGCCCACACATTTCCCTTTTAAAAGATAGGGAAACAGATGTGGAGAAGTTATAGGATTTGTATACAGTTACTTCAAGCCCATGGCATAAGATTACTTTATGATCAAAGGTGGATATAGGTTTTGTTGGACTTGAAGCATATATAAATTTGAACTCCCTTCTTTGAGAAAAGGAATCTATAGATCAGGTAAGAAATTTAATATTGACTTAGAATGATAAAAAGAAATTATGAAACTGTCAAGTAACACAAATATAATAAAATCCAGAAAATCACATTATTTTATTAAACTATCTCACAGACATCTATAATACTTTTTTCTCTATATTTATTAGTTGCATGTTCCTTGATCTTCACTTCATGACAATTGGATAATGTCATTTTCTATGGGAAACAAAAAAGATAATGAGATTATTCAAGCATGGCAGATGAAAATTCGGTTTTTGCTATTGACAGTTTAGAATGATTTTTTTCGACAGCTCGTTGGTATTGCTACTAACTTAATTATTCCACCCGCATGTCCTGCAGGCCATACAGGCAGCTGTAAAACCTCCTCACTTGATGTTTCCCAGCAAACACACCTCCTCAACCCTCTGTCATCAGCAATGAGCGGGCTGTGAAGCTGGGCTGTTGTGGTCCTCAGAGCTGGGAGCAGAGCAGCAGCCCTCTAGGTCGGTGGTTCTCAATCTTCCTCATGCCGCAACCCTTTAATACTGTCCAACGGTGTTGAGACCCATGGGTTGAGAACTGCTCAATGCCCTTTTCTTTGGGTTTAAAGATGGCATCCAGATTCTGGGGCACAAACCAACAGGAGATGGTGCTGGCTGCCCAATGCCCTGTGCTTGGCCCGAGGATCAGAGTGTCCCACGCTCTAACCTCAGTGGCTGCCACTGAGAAGAGCATGGTGATGTCTGGAAGGAGCCGTACAAGTGAAGGGCCTGGGCTTTGCACTGTGTTAACCTTACAGCCAATCTGCTTCAGCCTGTGGAAGACTGTACGTAAAAAGCCACACATTGCTTTCCATTTTTACTAAGAATAAAAAACATTTTGCTCAACAGATAGGATTGGTTACAGCAAATGGTAAGTAAAAATAGAGTTTTGTGATTCACCGGTGTCTCCCAAACCCCATTGCCTTGGCTTGAGGTTGTAATAAGTGAGCATTAAGTCAATCAACAACCTTTCCCCTGGTTCTGCATTCTGTTGTGCAGTTGGGCAAACCCTGATCTCTGTTTAAGTGTCTCTTGAATATCTCAGAATCTGACTCACTTAGTTCCCTTGTGTCTCCTATGTCATGGTGCCTTTGTCCACTTCTGGACATCTGGTTGGCTGCGTGGCTCACAGGCCTCTGCTACATTGTCTGTAGTCCCCCCCTCCACAGTCTGTGTGGCTTGGCCAGCTTGTGGGGGGGTGAACATTCAGCTTATTGAGAGGATCATCTCTATCCCCTCTGCCATTGCCAACAACATTCTGATTCTACACTCTGGTTCCCAAATTGTGCTAAGCATTAGAATAGGCCATGCCACCCTGTACTTTCAGGGCTTACAGAGACTTAAGTGAGGTATTGATTTTGATTGTGATTGCATTTATTATTAGTAGTAATGGTGGTAGTTTGTTTTAATCACAGCTTTATATCCTCAAGCCGTAAGTAAAATTGACAAAGTAGATTCCTTTCAGTCCTGGGATTTCTCATTTGGCACGTGTGATCTGAAAGGAAGTATTATATTTTGTACTTTTACTATGGAGATTGACCTAAAGTTTAACATGAGCAAATATTGGAGCATCTTAAGGAAGACTGCCTTGTCCCTGAATCCTGCCATTTGGTTCAAGTGCAGTTTATCTGAATGCACATTCACTGCACTTACTTTGAACGAATGAAAAAATAAGGAGCCTGCCTCCCTCCTTCCTCCATTTTTCTTTTCCTTCTTTCTTCTTCCTTCCACCACACATTTGTAGTGAGCACATCCTTTGGGCCATGACTGCTATACAGTCATAAGCTGACAGATACTGTTTTAGACCTCGCCAAGTGCATAGTCTGATGTGAAAAAGATGCCTTAGCAACAACTGCAGGTGAACAGTATCATAGTTTACTATTTGAAAGAAAGGTTTTCGGTATTTCCGAGGGGAAAAGTGGCTGTGGAAATTACCATATGGTAATCATGGTGTCATTTCTGAGCTTTTGTGGGGTTTTTTTGTAGTTTTTGCTTGGGGCTGGGTTTGAACCCGCCACCTCCAGCATATGGGGCTGGTGCCCTACTACTTTGAGCCACGGGCACCACGCTCATTTCTGAGTTTTAATGAAACAGCTTCTGTCCCATCGAAAGGATATTATAAGATGGAAGTGGGGATTTATACTTTTTCTTGTTTTAAAACATCAACTATCTGAGAATTTGTTTTGTTTCTATGATTATGTAAGTGTTATAAGCCTAAAGAGAGTCTACCTAGTTTTCATATGATTTATTTAATTTTATTTATTTAATATACACTTTCAAAGCACTTATAACCTGGCAGGCAATATATAGATGTTTTACAAATATTGACTCACATATTTCAGTAATATTGTGTGTAAAAATAACTCAATACAAACTTGGAGGTTGGCCTTTATGGAGTCATCCAAGTTTGAAATACTTTGTTAAAGATAAGGTCGCTGGAGAAAATGTAGAGACTCAAGGAAATCTAAGCAGAAAATATTCAAATGTGTGAACTCTGTCCATCTCGGAACCAAGACTGTTGATTTGCTGCTCCAAAAGCTTCCTGGTTCCTAGTGCAAACCTACCCGTGGAGCACCAGGCCTCTGAGCCACCGGCAGCCTGGGCCTGTGCAGACTCCAGAGGAAACCTTGCTGAGGTTGGCCTCTGAGCTTCTTTATGTTTTTAAGAAAGAAAAGATTTATACTCCTTGAAGGGCATGTGCTTTATCAACAGTGCTGGGTTCATCTGGTTACTAGGAATCTATAGAAAGTGTAATCTCATGGTTGTTCTCATTACTGGGTTATGTATCTATCATACCTCAGCATGCAAACTGTAGAGGGAGAGAAAATTCACTGTTCCTTTAATTTGAACTCCCTTTTATTCCTCTGATCCTTCCTTAGTTTGTTATCTATCCCTTCCAAACATTGTAACAGCTTTATCCAGAATTCAAAAATTTAAATCAACTATGGCTCAGTGCCCATAGCTCAGTGAGTAGGGCACCAGCCATATACACTGAGGCTGGCAGGTTTGAGCCTGGCCCGGGGCCTGCTAAACAACAATGACAACCACAATAACAACAAAAAACTTCGTGATGAAAAAGTATAAGTAAATTGAAATGTGCGCATTTTTTGCAAGAAAATGTATTTGCTTAAAATAAAGCGAGGACATTTGAACTTAATTCACAATTTCAAAATATTATCCTACTAAGACAAAATAAATTCAAGATTTACCCAACCATTAACTGGGATTTGTGAACTTTTTAGTCTACATATAAATTTACTCTTAATATACTGTAAGCATTCTTCTAGAAGTTCTCAATTTCCTCTCTGTCTCTTCTCCTCCCTTCTCTCTTCTCTTCATATACACACATATTTACTAATGATAAATGAAATCATAACTGCTGTTTTTCCTTTATCACCAGGCATTGACACTTTTTTCTCTGCCGATAATTAGGTTACATAATGATTTTTTTTTTAGTAGAATTTTAAATTCTACTTTTAAGGATATCATTAATTAACCATTCTCTACTTGGGATGTATTTAATCATTCTCTATTTTAAAATATGCTATGATAATTATTCTTGTACTTACATCTTTGTGAACTTTCTAATTATCTCATTAGTATAAATTCCTGAAGTATAATTGCTGGATCAAAGTATATTAACATTATAAGTTTTGAGATCCATTGTCAAATTTCCCTCTAGAACAGTGGTTCTCAACCTGTGGGCCCTGACCCACAGAAACTGTATCAAAGGGCCGTGGCCTGAGATCCCAGAGGCCCACGACTCTGACCTCCGGCTTCCCACCTGGCTCCTGTGACCCTTGCAGCTGGTGGCAACACCCTCCAGCTCCCTGCTGGTTCTACTGATCTGCACATAGCAGTACCCCAGACAGATGGCACCACTCAGGATAGTGGCAGAGCCACCCCTGACAGTGGTGGTGGCGACTTCACGATCCTTCCCACTGGGGTCAAAATGAGCTGCCAGTGGACCCCGGGGGCCTAGATGCTGAAGACCTTTTGAACTCTCCCACCAGATCAGTGTTTGTGTTGATGGGAATAATTAGTTTGGTACTCTTGACCTGTGCCAATCACCTAGGGACCCACCAAGGTTGTACCCTGGTTGTGTCGTGTGGGAGTGTGGGGTTCTCCCCTGCCAGTTGTTGCCTGTGGGGGCATGGGGTTTCTTAGTTCTTATATAACTCCAAGCTGAGATTTCAGCCCAAAGCCACTGATTCACTGGGATTGGGCAGAGACTAGCTGAATACCGGTCAGCACCATCTAACCACACCACACCAAGCAGGTCCCCAGAGTTTCAGGCTGTAATTCTGAATGGGACCTTTGTAAGCTGTAAGGGAAAAGCCTCACCAGTTCCAGTTCTTTTGTAAAGGGCTGGTCAATTACAACTCCAGGAGCCCTCAATTCAATTTCACCTTGCCAGCTTCTCTAGCCAAACAGTGAAAAATAATCATGGGGTGGAATCAGTGGAAAAACTCTGGCAACATGAATAATCAGTGTAGATCAACTCCCCCAAGGAATGACAAAGAAGACACAAACAAATGGCTGAGATATCAGAAATCAAATTCAGAATTTGGATTGCAAATAAGATTAACAGAATGGAGGCACAAATGGAATTAGAAATTCAAGGAGCAGTTCAAAAGTTGTCTCAAGAATTCAATGAATTCAAAGACAAAATCTCCAAAGATTTTGACACATTGAGGCAAGAACTTGCAGCCCTCAAAGATCTGAGAAATACAGTAGAATATCTCAGTAACAGAATGGAGCAGGCACAGAAGAAAGGATTTCTGACATTGAAGACAAAGCTTTTGAACATTCCCAAATGCTCAGAGAGGAGAGAAGTGGAGAGCAAAAATGGATCATTCCCTGAGAGCATTGTGGGGCCACTCCAAAAAAGCAAACGTTTGCCTCATAGGAATCCCTGAAGGAGAAGAGGATGGTCCAAAAGGCACAGATACTCTACTCCAAGAGATAATTGAGGAGAACTTCCCAAGCATGGCAAGAGACACTGAAATTCAGACAGCAGACAGCTTCAGAACCCCAGCATGACTCAACCCAAATAAATAATCTTCTAGACACATTGTAATTAACATCACCAGAGTTAATATGAAGGAGAAAATCCTACAAGCATCCAGATGTAAGAAAATCATAACCTACAATTCTAAAATTTCTGCTGAAACTTTTCAAGCCAGAAGAGGATGGTCATTGACCTTCAATCTCCTAAAACAAAACAACTTTCAGCTCAGGACCCTGTATCCGGCTAAATTGCATTTCATTTGTGATGGAGAAGTTAAATACTTTAATGACATACACATGTTGAAATTTGCCATAACCAAACCAGCTCTTCAGGATATCCTCAGACCCATCCTCCATAATGACCAGCACAATGCTCTACCACCAAAGTAAACTCACACTGAAATTCTTGACCAAAACCCAATTTCCACAGTGATGAAAAAATTCAAAATGTCCACTGGACTTTTGAAAAACTTGACACCCAAAATACTGCCAGGCTTATTAATACTCTCAGCTAATGTGAAAAGCTTAAACTGTCCTCTTAAAGAGGCACAGGTTGGCTGACTAGATACAAAAACTCAGGCCAGATATCTGCTGCATACAAGAATCTCATTTTACCTTAAAGGAAAAATACAGGCTCAGGGTGAAGGGATGGGCATCTGTAATCCAGGCAAATGGAAATCAGAAAAAAACAGGGGTGGCAATTTTATTTGTAGATACAATAGGCTTGAAACCAACAAAAGTAAAGAAAGACAAGGATGGTACTTCACATTTGTTAAGAGAAACACTCAACATGGTGAGATGTCAATTATTAACATTTATGCTCCCAACCAGAATGCTCCTCAATTTATAAAAGAGACCCTAACAAACATGAGCAATTAATATCTTCTAGCACCATAATAGTTGGAGATTTTAATACCCCTTTGGCAGTATTGGATAGATTTTCCAATATGAAACTAAGCAAAGAAATTTTGGACTTAAACTTCACCATACAAAAAAATGAATTTAACAGACATCTACAGAACATTTCATCCTAATATAACTGAATACACATTCTTCTTATCAGCCCATGGAACATCCTCCAAAATTGATCACATTTTAGGTCACAAGTCTAACCTCAGCAAATTTAAAAGTATAGAAATTATTCCTGTATTTTCTCAGGTCATCATGCAATAAAAGTTGAACTCACCAATAACAGGTATCTGCATACTCCTACAAAGGCATGGAAACTAAATAATGTTATGCTAAATGATAGCTGGGTCATAAATGAGATTAAGAAGGAAATTACCAAATTTTTAGAACAAAATAATAATGAAGACATGAATTATCAGAACATGTGGGATACTGCAAAGGCAATCCTAAGAGGGAAATTTATAGCATTGAAAGCCTTTCTCAAGAGAATGGAAAGAGAAGTCAATAACTTAATGGGACATCTTAAGCAACTGGAACAGGAAGGACATTCCAACAATGCCAAACCTAGCAGAAGAAAAGAAATAACTAAAATTGGAGGAGAATTAAATGAAATAAAAAACAAAAGAATTATTCAAAAGATCAATGAGTCAAAAAGTTGATTTTTTGAAAAATTCAACAAAATTGATAAACCTTTGGCCAACTTAACCACAAATAGAAAATTAAAGTCCATAATATCAATGAGAAATGACAAGGCGAAATAACAGATACCTCTGAAATTCAAAGAATACTTAATGAATACTTTAAACAACTTTATTCTCAGAAATATGAAAATCTGAAAGAAATTGATGAATACTTGGAAGCATGCCAGCTTCCTAGACTTAATCAGAATCAGAAATGCTGAACAGACCTATATCAAGTACTGAAATAGAATCAACTATACAAAATCTCCTAAAAAAGAAGAGTCTGGGACCAGATGGCTTCATATCAGAATTCTACCAAAACTTTAAAGAAGAACTAGTACCTATTTTACTTAACCTTTTCCAAAATATGGAAAAAGAAGGAATACTTCCCGGAACATTCTATGAAGCAAATACCACCCTGATCTCCAAACCAGGAAAGGATCCAACAAAGAAAGAAAATTATAAACCTATATCATTAATGAATATCAATGAAAAAATATTCAATAAGATTTTAACAAATAGAATTCAACAACGCATCAAAAAACTTATACACCATGATCAAGTTGCTTTTATTTCAGGGTTACAGGGTTGGTTCAACATATGCAAATCTATAAATATAATACATCACATCAATAAAATAAAAAATAAAGACCATATGATTCTCTCAATTGACTCAGAAAAAGCCTTTGATAATATCCAGCATCCTTTCATGATCAGAATTCTTAAGAAAATAGGCATAGAAGGGACATTTCTTAAACTGATAGAGGCCATTTACAGCAAACCCCCAGCCAATATCATAGAGAATGGAGTAAAATTAAAAACATTTCCACTCAGATCAGGAATCAGGCAATGTTTCCCATTGTCTCCACTGCTTTTTAACATTGTAATGGAAGTCTTAGCTATCACAATCAGGCAAGAGAAGGCGAGCAAGGGTATACAAATAGGATCTAAGGAGATCAAACTTTCACTCTTCACAGATGATATGATTTTATACCTGGAAAGCCCCAGGGACTCAACCGCGAAACTCTTAGAAGTGATCAAGGAATACAATAGCATCTCAGGATACGAAATCAATATCCACAAATCAGTAGCTTTTATATATACCAAGAATAGTCAAGCTGAAAAAACAGTCAAGGACTCTATTCCCTTGACAGTTGTGCCAAGGAAGATGGAATATTTGGGAATTTACCTAACAAAGGACATAAAAGAGCTCTATAAAGAGAATTATGAAACTCTGAGAAAAGAAACAGCTGAAGATGTTAACAAATGGAAAAATATACCGTGCTCATGGCTAGGAAGAATCAGTGTTGTTAAAATGTCCATATTACCCAAAGCAATTTACAAATTTAATGCAATCCCTATCAAAGCACCACCATTATACTTTGAAGATCTAGAAAAACTAGTACTTCAGTTAATATGACCAGAAAAAGCCTCAAATAGCCAAGACATTACTCAGAAATAAAAACAAATCAGGAGGAATCACGCTACCAGATTTCAGACTATACCATAAATCTATAGTGATCAAAACAGCATGATGTTGGCACAAACAGAGAGGTAGATGTATGGAGCAAAATTGAGAACCAAGAGATCAACCCAGATTCTTATTGTCATTTGATCTTTGATAAACTTATCAAAACTATTAATTGGAGGTGAGATTCCCTATTTAACAAATGATGCTGGGAAAATTGGCTGGCAACTTGTGGAAGACTGAAACTGGATCCACACCTTTCACCATTAACTAAGATAAACTCTAAACTTAACACATGAAATTATAAAGATTCTTGGAGAGAGTATGGGAGAAACACTTGAAGAAATTGGTCTGGGAGAATTGTTTTCTGTGGAGGACCCCCTGGGCAATTGAAGCAACACCAACAATACATTACTGGGATCTGATCAAACTAAAAAGCTTCTGCACAGCCAAGAACACAGTAAACAAAGCAAGCAGACAACCCTCAGAATGGGAGAGGATATTTGCAGGTTATGCTTCTGACAAAGGTTTGATAACAAGGATCCACAGAAAACTCAAACTTATTAATAAGAAAAGAACAAGTAATCTCATTTCATTGTGGGCAAGGGACTTGAACAGAAGCTTCTCTGAAGAAGACAGGTGCATGACCTATAGACACATGAAAAAATGGTTATCATCTTTAATCATCAGAGAAATGCAAATAAAAACCACTTTGAGATACCATCTAACTCCAGTAAGAGTGGTTCACATAACAAAATCCCACAAGTACAGATGTTGGTGTGAATGTGGAGAAAAGGGAACATTTCTGCCCTGCTGGAGGGAGTGCAAGCTAATACGTCCCTTTTGGAAAGAAGTATGGAGAATACTCAGGGATCTAAAAGTAGACCTGCCATTTGATCCTGCAATTCCTCTACTAGGTATATATCCAAAAGACCAAAAATCACTTTATAACAAAGATATTTGCACCAGACTATTCATTGCAGCTCAATTCATAATAGCCAAGTCATGGAAGAAGCCCAAGTGCCCATCGACCCATGAAGGGATTAATAAATTGTGACATATGTATACCATGGAATAATACGTACCTTAAAGATGGAGACCTAACCTCTTTTACGTTTCCGTGGATGGAGCTGGAACATATCCTTCTTTACAGTAAAGTATCTCAAGAATGGAGGAAAAAATTTCCCATGTACTCAGTACTATCATGAAACCAATTTATAATCACTCACACTATCATATGAAGAATAGATCACAGCTGTGGCCCAAGATGAAGGAGGGAGGAGGGGGAGATGGGAAGGGAGGGGGAAGGTTGGATCAAGGGAGGGTGAATGGTGGGATCACACCTATGGTACATAATGCAAGAGTACATGTTGGATCTATTAGTATAGAGTATAAATGTCTTAACTTGATAACTAAACAAGATAAGGTCTATATTAACCAGTATGATGTAAACCTTCCTAATTGTATATGAAATCAGCACATTGTACCCCATAAATGCTACATGATTTATATGTTTATGATTCAATAAAAAATAAGACAAACAAAAAAAGGGGAGGCCATGGCATTAGGAAGGTTGAGAACCACTGTTCTAGAAGACTGTATTTGATTTGGAGTTCCTCTAACAGGATATGAGTGTAGGTATTTCCTTTGACTCTTGTCAACAATTTATAATATCAATGGTTTTCACTACTTAAGAGAAAATGGCATCTCCTTATTTTTATATGAACTGAACATAAGGGTGCTGTCTTTTCACATGCTTTGTTGCAATTTTTAATGAGTTTTATTCTCTTATAAATTGACACCAACTAGTCAAGTTTCTTAAACATTTCATTGATTTGATAATCATATTGACTTTCCAGGTTAATTGGGTGAAAATATCAAATTTAGAGTACTGAGTCTTCCCACAGAAGAACAACTTGAATCTTGTAGAATAAAACATCTTCATTTTTTTCAAGTCTTCCTTTATGAACTTCAGTAGAACTTTGTTATTTTCATTTAACAATATGACAGGAACCCACCAAAACTCTTTTCTCTTCTTCTAATGGTTTTCCATCTTCCCCTACAGCCATGTAACTGAGTCCTACTTCCAGCCCTCATTTTAATCCCCTCAAGCAATCTCATTGTCTTGATCCCTTTTTCTGGATGGAAAGGATTATAAGGACCTGGAGGAAGGCAGAGCCACAGGAAGAAAGGTTTTCATTAAAGGCTACCTACCAAGAAAGAGCATCTTTCAAACATAAGCTTTTATTGTTTTAATCATTGGGGTTTGTTGTTGATGTTTGCTTATTTTGTATGTCATAGCAGATTGTGCTTTACTAATAAGAAATTCAAAAATTGGCTCTAGAGTGGAGTGATACAAAAACCCAAAGCAATTGGAAATCAGGGCTGTGAGAAACCCAATATAAAAGACTGAAAGATTGAGCAGCATTGATTTTTTTTTAAGTAAAAAATTTTA
Organism: Arctocebus calabarensis; assembly: GCA_963573935.1. Taxonomy (NCBI): domain Eukaryota; kingdom Metazoa; phylum Chordata; class Mammalia; order Primates; family Lorisidae; genus Arctocebus; species Arctocebus calabarensis. The sequence continues at coordinate 27,461 of CAUYON010121330.1, forward strand.
ATGTCAACTGTGACAATTTGGAAGGAAGACTTACGGCCTACTGAGACTATGACTCTAGGGAGATGTCTCTAAAGATGCCGGAGAATACTGTGTTTGCTGTTCTTGGTGCCCTTCAGCCAGAAAAGAAAAAGGCGAGATGAGATAAGAATTGGTGAGAACAGTTGAAGGCAAGACTTCTAGCAGAGAAAAATGAGAATGAAGACATTTTGGTGGCCAAAAGCATTGTAGGTTTGGAAAATCCAACTGGTTCTGGACTCCAAATAGCAACAGACGTATTTGGGAGTTTTAGCCACAAAGGCCTAATAAAAATTCTCATTTGGGCTTGGCGCCCATAGCTCAGTGGTTAGGGTGCCAGCCACATGCACTGGGGCTTGCAGGTTCAGACCCAGCCCAGGTCTACTAATAACAATGACAACAACAACAAAAAAATAGCTAAGCATTATGGCAGGCACCTATAGTCCCAGCTACTTGGGAGGCTGAAGTTTGGGGTTACTGTGAGCTGTGATGTCATAGCACTCTACTGAGGGCAACATAGTGAGACTCTGTCTCAAAAAAAATAAAATAAAATTCTCATTTGAAAAAATGAACTCATCCCTATAGACTAAATCAGCTTGTGGACATAGCTTCCCAGCTAATTTTTCAGTTAGCTTTAGGATAGCTATAATTATGGTGAGAGAGACAGAAAGAGAGAGAGATGTGTACCTGGGACAAGGAAGCAATGAAATAAATTAGTCTAATAAAGTACCACTAGGGCACTAGGACAGATCTTTATGTATGGTTACCAGCACATAAAACTGCCTGGAACAAATAGATTAGTCCACGCAGGGGTCCTCAAACTACAGTTCGTGGGCCACATGCGTTGGTGTGAATTGTATTTGTTCCCATTTTGTTTTTTATTTCAAAATAAGATATGTGCAGTGTGCATAGGAATTTGTTCATAGTTGTTTTTTTTTTTAAACTATAGTCCAGCCCTCCAACAGTCTGAGGGACAGTGACTTGGCCCCCTATTTAAAAAGAAGATTTAAATGAAGATTTAAATGAAGATGCCTGGTCCACAGTATGTTTGAGATCTCGTTTTGCCAAAGCCATGAGTTAAGACTAAAAAACCTTTTGTTAATAATTTCTTATACAAACCCTTGAATCTTTAAACTTGCAAAGCAAGAAGCAAGCTGTGAAAGCTATATGGGTCCCAGAGAGCTGCACGCCTACTTCTGATTGTATACGACATATACCTGACATCCTAAGTATGGTAAGAAACTCCTCGAGGGCAGAGCCAGGGCCTGTGGAGGGCGGTGCACAGACTGCTTCCTCCAGAAAGCCGGAGTAGGCCCTCATCAGGCATTTCTGTCACTACCGTGTCAGAGGGATCTCTCAGTACCTTCCTGGGCAGTCCTGCTGTATCTCTAACTATCCCTTTCCTAAGTGGAAGCATTTACTGTGGTTACTTTGGCCTGTCTCCATTGCATGCTTGGATACAGAGGGGCAGGTACGTGGCCCTTCAGTCTGTACGTCATCAGAGCATATCTGAACTAATGAAGAGTTTCACATGTGGCTCAAAGATCCTCAACTTTGAGTTTAGGCAAAACCTAGGAGGAATTTTGTGTTTTCTATGGAGATTGACCATAATCTAAGTGTAAAAAGGAGAGTAAAATGAAGATTTGGTGATAAGACTGGTAAATTGTTATCATCTTATAAAACCTGCGCCTGCTCCAGCTCCTAAGCACACAGACTACATTTCCTAACCACTCTGGAAGCTGGATGTATCTATTCTAGTTAAGTTTTAGCCAGGGGAGTGTGTGTAGGATTAATGATGCTGCTCCAAGCAAGATCTGCAAAGCCTGTAAGGGGAAATTACCCGTTGTTCATCTTTCCTGTCAGCTGACATATGGAGAGAATTCTTGATCACAGTTCAAAGCTAACAGTCCTGCCGTCCAGTTGGTCCTTCTGGGCACCAGCTTCGTTAAAACACAATTTTAACGAGTTAAACACAATACAAATTGATTGGAGGTTTTGATCATTAGAGTAGCAAGTATTTTTTACACTGTTTTAAAATTTTGTTGTTAAATTTCTTCCTCTCACTTTTTAATGGTTTGGAAGTAGTTGTTATGAATTGTTCAACAGTGCATTATGAACAGCACATATTTTTTCAATTGCATTGTACCAGGTTTAACTTAGGCGTCATTAAAAATTCAAATGCATGGTTACTGCAGAATGAATCTAATACGGAACATAACAACTGTATATTGATCATTGTAATTTCTGAATAATATTTAAACTGATATGAAAGAGTAGCAGTTCTACCAGTAAAAATCCTGAAATTTCTGCTGTAATAGTTTATACTACAAAGAGAAATAAATGTGTGATCTGCCCTCAGCTTTTGCTTGATAGCAGAGGAGTGATTGATATTAGGTTATTCATTTATAGGGAGCTCATCTGTGTTTCATTTCTTACCCTGTCAGACGGAGAAGACCTACCACTTTTATTAGGGGTGTCACTGTACTCTGTACTTACAGTTTTATTACTTGTTGGAAAAGCTACAAAATATTGGCAATCTTTAATAATGAGCCTTTTATGTTTCCTTGTGTCAGCATTTTTTTTTTAGATTAATACCCTATGTTTGATTGATGGAATTGTTGTGAAGTGTTTTTTTTTAGGTTTTAATTTTTTGAAATGCATATTAAAAAATCTAACAGGAGGGCTAATATATGTGTGTAAATATATAGTCTAATACACACACATGTGCACACACACGGTTGACTCCCCTTAGGCAAACTTTTGTCTAAAGCTGATATTAAATATTTTTATGATTATAAAAAATAATAGCAACCATGTTATTAGTTTTGTAAAATACCTTTTTGAGCAAAACACATAAGATTTAGAAAGAGTACAAACCTTATATTCTGGAGTTCATGTCGAGAGGCAGACAGATGCTTGTCCTTTATTGAAAATTATTAAAGGTAGTTCAATGTCAGTGTTGGATCCATAACCTGGATTTGAATTAAAAAATTATTAATTTGCTTAGAGTAGTGTTTAGGTTCACAGCAAAATTGAGCAGGAAAAGATAGTTGCCACGGACTCCCTGCCACTCACGCATCTAGTCAGTCTCCTGTGAGTGCATTTGCTTCAGCTGAGCAAATTCAGTTTTCACATTGGAGTTTACTCTTGCACATTCTGGGTGGTAACAGATACATAAAGACATTGTATCTAACATTGTACCATAATAGCAGCACTCAGAGTTTTCTCAACTGCCCTAAAACGCCTTTGTGCTCCACTTTCCCATCCCTCCTTGCCATTAACACCTGGGAACCACTCCTCTTGATACTGTCTCCACCGTTTTCAGGGATGTCCTAGAGCTAGACTCTTAGAGTATGTAGCCTTGTGTGACTAGCATCTTTCACAAGCCATATGCATTTAAGATTCCTCCTTGTTTTTAATGGCTTGATAGCTCATTTCACTTAGGACGGAATGATATTCCGTTGTCTAGATGTGCCACAGTTTATCCATTCACCATCCATTCAGCTGCTTCCTAGTCTTGGGAATTGTATATAAAGCTGCTGTGAACATTTGTGTGCAAGGTTTTGTGTGGACCTTAATTCAGTTAGGTAAATACCAAGAAGTGTGATTGCCAGATCACAGGGGAGCTATATATTTTTAGTTTTGCAAGACACTGCCAAACTGTCTTCCAAAATGATGGGACCACTTTTTATTCCCGCACTTTGCTCCATATCTTCTCCACATTTGGTGTCGCCACTGTTCTGGAGTCTAGCTAGTCTAACAGATGCATAGAGGTATCTCTTTGTTTAACCTGCATTTCCCTGATGGCGCGTATGTGGAGCCTTTTTTTATATGCTTACTTGACCCCTGTTTCCCTTTAGTGAGGTGTCAGATCTTTTGACCATTTAAAAAATGTGGTTCATTTTCCTATTTTCAGTTTTAGGGTTCTTTCCATATCTGAATAGCAATTCTTTATTGCATGCATCTTTTCCAAATACTTTCTTCAAATCCACGCTCTGTCTTTTCCATCTCTTGAGGAAGGAAAGCTTCTCTAATAGGGAATTGAACGCAGGTTGCAGCAACGCAATGAATCCTAATCACTAGAGCAGGGAATATCTACCCTGGATTTAAGATTTAAAATCTTGCAGAGAGAATTTTTAAAGATTAATTGAAGTAAATATTAGGTATTTTATTTTGTTGTAAAAATTAGTATATGTCAGTTGTTTCCAAGGAATCTCCAGGAATAGAAAAGATGTTTCTTCATTTTTTTTGATCATCGGTTAAGGAAGCAACTATCTGACTTTTAAAGTAGGAACAATTTTCAGAATAATTGAACATAGGCTGAGCTTTGTAATAATTATTTTTATAATATTTCTGTCGCCATTAGTTCCTCTAACACCATGTAACAAAGTCTTATTGAAATACATGACATTCTTTCATTTAGTTTTTATAGCATAACTGTTTTGTATATCAAGTATTTAAACATGCCAATTATGTACAGGGAACTAACAACTCATCTTTTGAAGGGAAAAAAATCAAAGAAAACTACTATAAAAATCCATGATCATGTCCACTTTCAAGGTGTAAGTTTCACTAAAAAACATAGTTTTGGTACAGGAAGTGAAAAGGAATGCCTACTGTATCAAGTAATTCTTGGTTTAGCTATAGACTAAGGCTTTTTACATCACTTTATATTTACATATTTGAAAATTAAGTGGATTTCATTTCAAATCATAAATGTTATGAATCAATTTACATATACCACTTTAATTATCTCTCAATATATTATCAGATATTAGACTGTTCTCATAAGTCTCTTGGGCTTTCTCAATAGAAAATAATTTCTGTGATTTACATTAATTATTTCCTTCCAAATAACCAGGGTGAAGATAACAGGGCCAAAGCAAATGTCCAGAGAGTGTAAATTCATTTAGGTCACTTTTAAAAGTATCAAAGTATCATAGGACGGTGCTATTTTGATTTAGCATGTTTTAGATTATGTGTTCAAACCTGTCTATCTACATATAGAGTAAAATCTGACCATAAAATTAGCCTTTAGCATTAATGGTTTACTATTTCTCAGTACTTACATTAGGATATCAAACAGGAAGCAGTTCTTTTATATCTGTATAGAGATTCTGCTGTCATATGAATTTCTAAAAGTAGTAAAGCATATAAAATTGCATTATTGTACACAGCTATGATTTAATAAAAAAATTTCAAGTGTTTTTAGGTCTAACATGTATTGGAGAAAAAATCTTTGTATTCTTTGTATAATGTTGGGATGAATGAAATGGTGTTGGATTGGCAAATCTTGTTTTCACAGGAAGTGGAGTATAAAAATATGTCTTTAAAGCCAAATCATTTGTAGTCTTTATATTTCTTAAATAATTTCCCCTTCTCTAGTCCAATTTTAAATTTCTCAATGGAGTGTTCTAATGTTTTGTAGCAAGTCAAATGGTTTTCTCCTTCATAATTTATTTTTTGCTTAGTCATTCCATACGGAGTTAATTCTTTTAATCTTTCCTCATAAATCAATCTTTCTGGGTCATTAATCATTTGCACTGCCCTTTTAAAATCTTACTGTGTATATCCCTTTCCCCAATCCCTTGTAAACCTGATTTTCCCTCTGCACAAAATTTATTATACATTCTTAAGTAGGCTGAAGATATAAATTGCTTTTTGGAAGAATAGTGCTTTAACATTAAAACGTCTGTAAGAGTGGTCTTATCTACATCTGTGTTGATTCTGCTATGGATCAAGGGACAATTTAAAGCCAGAAGAGATCTGAATAAGTCTTTTAAATTACTTTGACTTCTGAAATATTGAGTTACATTTGACTAGATGGCTCAAATAAAATGACAAGATTTATTGCCTATAAAGCCTCAACGCCTATATTATTCTGTATTGTCCTGTAAAATTTCCTAAAGGAGAGACATATATATTTAAAGAGGTAGAAGAAGTTTTTATTGGTGTAAATGAACATAAACTATTTCTAAGTAGTCTTTTCCCCAAGAATGTACCATAGTGAAATAGAATTAGCATGTTGCTTCCAAATTATGTGAGTTTTTAATTTTGCACAATTCAAGATGTGTTTTGTAGAGAGTGTGAAATTTATTGAGAATTGGCCTCTCTCCATATAGACCCTGACCGTAGATTGTACACTTGTGCCCACTGGGACTGGAAGCCACACTGAGCACTGTTTCAGGAGTTTCGCCAGCTCTTTCCCCCACTGACCCCTGATTTGTTTTGCAATGTCTTAAATTTCCTATTTCTGTAAATCAAGTCTCAGGTTTAAAATCTTAGCAGCACCTGTGGCTCTTTTCCTTCTCTAGCCTACATGTATATTTTCAAATACTCCTATGTCCGAACAAAGTCTTCTTATATCTGTGAGTTCCTCGTTATTTTAAACATTGCATTTGTAAATTGCCTAATCTTTCTAAGATGTAAACTCTGGGGAAGTAGGGATTGTGTTTGTCTTGTTCACTCCTAAATGCCTAGAGCCCGGAACAGCAACTGCTCAGTGGAGACGTGTGTGATGGATTAACGAGCGTCTCTTCCTTTCCACGTGCACTAGTGCCAACCTGGTGCGTTTTACCTCGACCAAAGATTATTTAAAATAAATGGCATGTCTTCAGTTTAAATTTCCCCACTTTGTCCTCAGTTCTAGAAGGAAGTTGAGGAATGCAGGTTATAACGTGTGGTTTTAAACAGGGGTGAGTCCTGATGACACCTGGGAGTGGATCCCACCTGAAGATGCGGGAAGGTGCTGTGTGACGTCTCACGGGCTGTTGGTGTACAGATGTGAGGGTAGGAGGCCGTCAGACCTCTCTTCACATCGTTTCTGTGCTTCGGTGACTAAGAGCAAGAACATTAGCTGTTTGTGAAGATGGAGAAGAGATGCTGGAGGTTCGAGGAGAAAATGAAAGCTTTGAGACAATTCCCTGTGTGCGCAGTGAGTCTGAGTGAGGAGTAGGGAAGGCTGGGAAATTGCTCGTTTTACCCTGGCTGCGTTCAGCTGACCTTGATTCAGGCAAACGGAGGGATAAGGAGTGCAAGGGCGAGATTATGTACGCCGATGGTGGCTTTCTGCGGAGGTAAATCATTGGATTTTTATACAGAGCATTTTCCCATCAGTTTCAGAGGGATTGAGCCTGAAAGGTAAGAAGTGGTAGCCTTAGACTCGGACATGTAAATTGAAGTTAAGAGGTGCAGAGTTATTTGTAGTAAACCTGGCTAGACAGGATAGGGAGCAGGTCAGTCTCCATGAGAGCACAAATGACTGGCCCAACTAATTTCCCCGGAGCCCAACATTTTTGTTTCCTCTGTCACACACTGGAAGAATGAGAGTTGTCATGGGTCACACCCAAGCTGATTAGCAAAGTAATGGCAAACTGATTAGCAAAAAAAAGTGTGCTGATTAGTGCATACTCTTGTAATATCTGACACCACCAATAAACAGGCCTAACAAATCAGCCCTGGGTAAACATATCACCCCTGAAGACATTTGTATGTTGTAGAACAGTCTGGAAGTGGCAAGGAAGAGCGGGCAAACACTCCATCTCTAGTCAGAGTTATAAAACGGATTTTAGAAAAAACCATCAGTGCAGGGGAGAAAAACCCAAATGAGGGACAACCCGGACTGAAGGAGCGTGGTGAGACCAGTCTTGATGTGCTGAGGCTGAGGTGCTGGCCGCAGGAGTGCAGGGGCTCTAAGTGCAGCTCTCCCGTGAGTCCTGCCCTAAGGAAGGACGATTGAGGGAGAGGTGGCCTTCCTCTGGCACAGGGCTCTCTCGTGACATATAACCAGTGGTAAAAATGTAACTTTATTCCTTTTTACCACTATGGTCTGTCTTCCAGAAATGCTCTGATTATTTATTCACTCTACTTGTTAGGGACTATTGTGTTATTTCCTCTTTTATTTTTCTTTTATAAACAATGTTGCTGTGAGTATTCTTATAAACATCTCCCAGTATATTCTCGTTTTGAGAACACTGAGAGATACTTAGGAATGCAATTGCTGGGCCACAGGGTACATTCATTTTTATATATGCAACTCCACTGGACGATGCCAAAGGTTTTCCAAAGTGACAGTTTACAGTAGCAGGTTTGAGACTTCCTGTCCCCCTACCTCATCCCTACTTGTCATAGTATCTGAACTTTTTTGTCATCTTATAGCATAAAGATGTGTTATTAATATTCTGTTTCCACCCTATGGTTATCAATAAAATCGGACACTTTTCATTTATTTTATTGGCTATTCAAGTTTACTCTTTCATCAATTTATTATTTATTGCCTGCTCTTTTATTGGGTTGTTTTTTTCTTTTCCCTGCTGATCTGTTGGAGTACTGAAATGTTTTAAATAGTGTTTTTTTTTAATTGTTTGGGATTCATTGAGGGTATGAAGAATTAGTTTGAATTTGTTAGATAAAGTCCCTCTTACAATTGTGTCCCAGCCCCAAGAAGTTGCCATACACTGTGACCTCCCCATCCGAGCAATTGCATTCCTAGGTATCTCTCATTTTTCTCAGAGTGTATACTTTCAGTTCTCTTCACTAAGAAATCCTTCCTTATCTCAAAATAATAAGGTAGTTTTTGTTCTTCTTAGACCCTAATTTGCAGTTGGTTTCTGGGTCTCCGGTCTAGGTTTCTAGGCCCAACATCTTGTTCCCTCTCTGTTCTGAGGTGCAAATGCTACTTGTTTGTGTACTGATTTGGGGACCTTCCTCCTCTGTTTCTCAGGATCCCTAACCAAATACTAAAGTATTTTTGCCCTGAGCCTATTTGCACTCAGTATTTGCAAATGGGATACCAATTTTGCCATTCATGGGACTTTCCTTGCCAGAAATAATTTTTGTCTGGCCTTTTCTAGAATCTATCAATAATCTCGACCATAGCTCACTATATTTCTTCTCTCTCCTTCTGCCCACATAACTTGTGCCTTATGTTAGCTGCTTTGGTGGTCATTTTTCTCCTAATTCTACAGTAAGTGAAGTTTATATTTTGTTTTCATTTTTATTTATCTTATTGAATTGGTATGATTTTCAGACTAAAAAGAAGAAAGGGGAAATTTTTATACTAGCGATCGCATTAACTTTAGAAGTTTAGTGATTGGTAGGTACAAGAGAACTAACAGATTGGGAAGAAAGGCATTTTCTAAGCACCACCTATGTTACTTCTCTTTCAAAATCAAGGCTTCTTGTCTGTGGCTATTCATGTCATTGTATTTTAAAAAGCAAAGATACAGTACAATACTTCAAAGGAAAGACATATGAGGAAACCTCCTTGCTGACTCAGGTAGTGTTGTGAGTATATGTGTGTTGTGTGTAAATTACTTAGGCAAGTGTGTGGGTAAACGGAATGCTTGTATAAACATCTAGTATCTAATGTATTTCAAATCTTACTTACACATTGTGTAATCATAAGCATACATCCACAATAAACCATAACTATTCAAGAAGAAAAACTTGTGAACGTAAAGAAAACTATTGATAAAAGTGTCTGGATTGGTAGATTGTGAGTGTCTGGCTGGAACTGGTTAGACAAATGGACAGTTCAGTCTCGTTGTGAATGGAGAATCAGTTCAGGAGTTTAATGTCTCTGTGGACTAGTTGACTTTATTTTGCTCACAAGGTGACTTGACTTCACCCTCTTTTCACAAATGAAGATCGTGGCTCTGGAAAAAAAATGCATATTTACTAAAGACATAAGTTAAAAAGTAAAAGAAAACACTTTGCACCTGAAGAGCGAAGGCAGCATTGCGTCCTCATCTGGGGCAGACAACATGTCATGTTAGGAGGGTCTTTATTCCTCTTCTTTCACGGTCTTCACATTTCTCTCGTGGTTGAAAGGCCCATCATGGAAACCACAGAATAGACTGGCAGCACTCCCAGCTAGTGTTTCTTGCTATATTAGAAACATTTACTTCTAGTTAAGGGGTAGTAAGTATGCTTTGTATGTTGGATTATATGTTTTATACATTTCTTTCTTGCTTTATCTGATCATTAGAGCCTAAATGATAAGCAGGGTACTTAACATCTCTGTTAGTTGTGCTTTATTTTAGAACAGCCATTCTCAACTTGTGGGTCATGACTCCTTTGTAACAATGAAAATATGCCTGCATATCAGATATTTACATTAGGATTCCTAACAGTAGCAAAATTTCAGTTATGAAGTAACAACAAAAATAATTTTATGGTTGAGAGTCACCACAATATGAAGAACTGTATTATAGGGTCACAGCATTAGGAAAGTTGAGAACCACTGTTTTAGAAGGAGCCAGTAAATTGATGGAAGTTAGAACTCTTTTTTATTAATATAAATACCTTTTATTGTAGACAAGTCTAAAAATTGTTTTCTATTACATTGCTAGTTCTTTCTGAAGAATATCAGGTTGCATCATTTGAACACAAAGATTTTCAAATGTTCTATTAAAATACACATGGTATGTAAGATGTGAATGGTAGCAGCATGCACATATACAAAAATAACATTTTACTCCAATTATTCAGTAAGAAATAACTCTATTTCAAGATACAGAATATATATGTTTAGATATAAACTTTTTACCTTCTTTCAATGTTAAAAGCATTAGAAGAGTGGAATATATTTTATTCTTTACTCTAGCCTGTTTATATTCTCTTTCACAGTTAGCTCACTCATTTCTCTGGCCTTAGCGTTGGGTGTGACAGTGTATTAGCCAAGCTGTCTCAGACGTTCAGACGTTTTATCAGTTCTACAAGACAGATGGTAAATAGCACAGTCTAAATTGAAGTCTCTGATGACTCACAGAGACAAGTTGATAGCAAGAATCACAATTGGGCACTTGAATACATGGCCTTTTTCTGTATTTAACTACAAGAAGAGGAAAGCTTTGAAGTAAACTTTTTTAGCCTTTAACTGTCCAAAAAAAATTTTTTTTTGTATCTCATTTTGCTAGGAATGGCGATCAATCTTTCTATTTTCTCCTAAAATGGAGAATTTAAAGGACCATTGCTGCCTGTTATTTTAAACAAAAATAATTTAAAAGAAATTTTGTCTAACCATTGCTTTCAGGACAATTTCAGACTATATGGACAATATTTTGAAATAAAATCTTACTTCCAAGTGTGTTTCAGTTTAGTTATGAATTTTAAATGCCATATTCATAATTTACTCAGCAGTCTTTGAGACTTCCTTACATTATACAGTTCCTGCAGAGGCATTTTTTAAATCATTTGGACTACACATTTGTTATTGGATCCTAGCCTGAAAGAAGTCTGGGACCCATGAAAAGCAGGTAGTTATAAGCCTTGAAATGTAAACCAGGGTATGTTTCATAACTCCTTTGGATTTCAGTTTAGCAAGAGTAAAACAAGGAGTTATGTGCTATTTCTTTGAAGTTCCTCTTAGCTCTGAAAGTGTGTGAATTCTCAGAAAATATCATGTGGCCTCAAAATTTGTTGAATTAATAAATATGCATATTAGGCTACAGAGGTGTACAGCCTTTCAGAAACAAGGCAGGGAAGAATGTATTGTCAAGCAGAAAAGCTTCATCTGTTGCCAAAATGTTCTAAATGTTTTAATGAAATATTTGTCATTTTATTGCATATTACTATCCAAAAACTAACAATGCATCTTTCTCATTCTACCTATCTTAAAATTGCGTCATAAGTTGTTTTTCTGTAACCATTGTATGAGCATGACATCAGTAATTTAAATGTGATTTGCTATATGATACATTTATTTTACTTTGTATTTATGTTAGTCAAATGTAAACTAGCCTCTGCAAGTACTTTAGACTAATTTAAATTATTTGAAGCACTACAGAAGCTTTATATTTTGAGCCAACTCTTTTCCATTTCTACAAACGAATTTCAAAATAAGAAACATGGATTTTATTACGTGAAATTTCACATAGGAGACAAAAATATACTGATCTCATCAACAGTGAACTTCTGATTATAAAATTATAATTATTAAATAACTTGATTATAAAATTGTAATAATGGATAATTACATAAATCTAGGAAATTAAAAATCAGAATTTATCTGTCTGACAGATAAATCCAGAGAGATAAATTCTGATTTTACTAACTATAAAGATTGTAAATGGACAAATATAGAGAACGACAAACATAATCCCCTGATAATTGTTGATAATTAGAATTGTATAGAATTCGGTTTATAGGAAATGACAATACATTTTTGTCTGGATCCAATGAAGAGAATAGGCACTTTATAAAGCCTAAATAACACTTCCTAATGAAAAGGGACTTTGCCTTCAAATCCAGGTGGTGTGTCTCCTGAGTGTGCAGAATCACACATACCTTTCTGTGGTGCTTTCCATTCTTATTTCTATTGAAGATTCTGAAGGATATTCTTATCTCTTCTCCTACATGATTTATATCTTGAGGATAATGTAATTGTCTTTTTTTATCTGCAATAATACCAAGCCTTGTAACTTGTGAATGTAAGGTAATTTAATACATTTTCAATGAATAAATGATACAGGTAAAATCGATTTTATAGCTCATTTCCAAACTCTGTTTCTAATAAATAGTTTAGTTTATGTTACCATAGGTCCCCGAACTCAGATTATAAGTTCCTACCACTGAAATGCCTACTCTGTGTTTCACAAGTTCCTCGAGCCATTTTAGATAAGGCTATTAGTTATACTCATCTTCTACGTGAAAATCCGTTCTGCTTCCATTACTGAATTTAAAGCTACAGTCCACGAATTTTCTTCTCTTTTCCCACTTCCAATCACCATTAACTTTACTCAATACTCACACCTTGCTAGAAACTCAGATTTTCATATCCCAAAGGGTGGAATGGCTCCAAAGAATGTATCGGAATCTACATTCACTCCTTAACGCTCAACAGTCTGGCTTCTCCCACATCGTGCCAATATTGCTTTTTAATTTTCAGATAGATACTTTCAATCTTTTTCTTAATGATCTCCCTATATTATTAGAAAACAAAACCAAACTGATTTTGAGAACCACTTGATTCTCTCGTTTATGGGTCCCTGTGATAATCCCTTCCCCCATTTTCTTGCTCCAATTCTGACTATTCTTCCTGTTTGTCTGTGGCATACATTTATTTTTAAACTTTCAGGTAATGTCTTAGTTTCTCAGTGTTTCTCTTACAATATACTCCCCCTTTGGGGAAAGTTTCCCATTTCCATAGGTCAAACCTGTCTCTTGATCACAGCCCAACTTTGTCGGTGGCTTATTATCCCTGTACAGACTGTCCAGTTGTCTGATGGCCACTCTAGTTGTTAGTTCCACAGGCATTGCAAGATTGTCAGGAGAAAGGATCTAAACCCACTCCAGGGTAGGTATGTGGTTTGTTAGGCAAGGTTTTTGCTGAGTCTTGACGGTAAGTAAATAGTAGTTATTAAGGAGAAAAGAAAGGAGTAAGGGTGCAAGGGAGAATTACAGGCTGATTGAACATTAAAATTATGGGCGCCAAAGAGGCACAGGACATATTTAAGATTGCCAGAATCTTGGTTTGATGAATGCTTGTGGTGTCTTTGTTGGAATGACTAGAGAGATTGACAGACAGCTTGCAAATGTCTGTGCAGCGTGTCATTGGGAAATCATTGATGGGTTTTAAGCAGATGAGAGATATGATTTAATTAGCCTGCTGGAATATTCATTCATTGTGCAGCACACAGAGAAATGATCTAGGAACAGCAAAGGTAGAAGCAAAAAGGACAAATAAGGTCAAGACAGAGACTTTCCTACAAAAAAATGTAAAACTTTTAAATGTTAACTAAATGGAAAAGAAAAACAATAAAGCAATAATTTCAGTGAACACAACTAGTTCCAAATATCTTTCAATATGAAGAGTTCATACAAATTGACATTAGTGTGGAAAAGACATGCATTCACAAATGTGAGTATATAACATGTATACTAATGGGAGAAGACATTCAACCTCATCAGTTAAACATAGTAATCTAAATGGAACTAAAGGAAGACCTGATCTCTTTTTTAATTAGCAAATAATTTTATCAAGAATCATAAAAAGTATAAATTTTGCCTTTGTTATTTCCTATAGGGGACTCTGTCTAAAAAATATAAAATATATCATATGTGTGAAATGTTTATGCAGTGTAATTATAATAAACAAAAAATAGAAAATATAAGTTCCAAATATGATTATAAATAGTTGGTGAAATAGTGCTTGGTCATGAAAAATAAAATTTTGATATCAGTAGCAACAACATCAAGACATCTTACCCTAAGTTAAAAAGAACATTAGGTGGAAATGACTGAAATTGTAAAATGTATTTGCAGCATTATGTTTTTGAAATGTTTAGGAGGGAAAGTGCAAAATTACTAAAAAGTGGAGAAATTCTAAGTGTTTTAATAAGATTTCCCTGCAACAATTCTGTAGTTTCTTATTTACATAATTTAAACAAACAGACTATTTGTAACTTTGTAGTCTTAAATCAAAGTTCCATCTCTGCCTCAAGTTTTCCTTTGCTCTAGATAAGTCTCCTTTAGATTTTTTCCTAAATTTTCCTATATTTCCTATAGGATATGTCCTATAGAGACCCAGACATTATCTATTATAAATAGATTTCTGGTATTTACTAACACTGTGATTTCCAACAGATTATTTAACCTCTTTTATTTCCTTGTCTTTAACCGCATTTCAAATGGTTTTGTTGAAAATTGATAGCAATAATGTTGGCAAAACAATGCACACAATATTAGGGCATTTTGTTATTATTCTCTATGCCACCCTGATTGAATTTAAGGCTTTTGTCATCTTATGTTTAGACCAGTGTGATAAAATCTGGATGCTCATACTGACTCTCCATTCTCCTGACGCTGCGCCATCCTGGTAGAGAGTGACTGAAGATTCTTCCTAAAATGCATGACCCAAACCACTTGAAGTTTTCCCTGCCACCCACTGTTACTTGTAGTGCCTGATTTTTAAAGACTCTATAGTATGTCTGTCTACTTGTTGACTATTGAGTGAAATACTGTCATGCAGCTCTTAACAATAGGAGGACATTCTGAGAAATGCATTGTTAGGCAATTTTGTGCAAACATCAGAGGGTAATTACACAAACCTAGATGGCATAGCCTACTAGGTACTGATGCTAGCAGTGTAGCCTGTTGCTCCTGAGCTTCAAACGCATGCCACACATTACTGTACTGATGACTGTAGAACGTTGTACCACTGTGGTATTTATATATCTGAACATATCTAACATGACCAGGTCCAGTGGCTCATACCTGTAATCCCAGAACTCTGGGAGGCCAAGGCAGGTTGATTGCTTGAGCTCAGGAGTTTGAGAACAGCCTGAGCAAGCGCAAGACACCCGTCTCTACCAAGTAGCCAAGCAAGAAAAAAAAAAAAAAAGTGGCAGATTCCCAGCTAATCAGGAGGCTGAAGCAAGAGGACCACTGGAGCCAAGAGTTTGAGGGTGCTGTGAGCTATGACACCAGGCATTCTACTGAGGGTGACAAAGAAAAAAAAAATAACAGTAAAAATTTGGTAGCATAACCTTATGGGACCACTGCATGTATAGATGCAGTTGAGGTTGAATGAAATGTCACTGTGCAGAGCTGGGCTGTATACTCAGGGGTACCTTGAAGAAACTGCAGGTTTGGTTCCAAACTACCATAATAAAACAAGTACTGCAATAGAGTCATGTACATTTTTTTTGTTCCCAAGTGCATGTAAGTGTGATGGCATTATGCCTAAATGAACAATGCACATATACCTTAATTTAAAATTACTGTTAAAAATGTGAAAGATCTGAGTGTTCAGTGACTCAAAATCTTTTTGCTAATAAGGCATCTTGCCTCAATTTAGATGGCTGGTATCTGATCATGGTGGTGGTTGCTGAAGATTGGGGTGGTGATAGAAATGTTTTAAAATAAGACAACAGTGAAGATTGCCCCATGAATTGGCTGTCATTTTCATGAAAGATTGCTCTGTAGCATGTGATTTTCTTTGATAGCATTTTATACACGGTAGAACTTTTTCAAAACTGGAGTCAGTCTTCTCAAATCCTACTGCTGCTTTATCAACTAAATTTGTGTTTTATTGTCATTATCATTTCTTGTAATTTCAACAGTGCCCACAGCATCTTGACCGGGAGTAGATTTCATCTCTAGGAACCACTTTCTTTGCTCATCTATGAGAATCAACTCCTCATCAATTAGAGTTCTATCAAGATATTGTAGCAATTCAGGCACATCTTTAGGCTCCCCCTCTAATTTTAGTTCTCTTGCTAATTACTTCCTCCTCAAATTCTTGAACACTTCAAAGTCATCCATGAAGACTGAAATAAACTTTTTTGAATTCTTGTTAATGATGATATTTTGAGCTTCCTCCCATGAAGTCACAAATGTTTTTATAATGACATGTAGAATGGTGAGTTTGTTCCAGAAGGTTTCAATTTAATTTGCCCACATCTGTCACAGGTCACTTCTGACACCACTTGTCAGGGCCCAAGGACTGGCCAGGTCTTGGGCCCAGCTAAACTCGGTTCCAGACTCGGACCACTAAGTTACCTTGCTCAGAAACAGTTGCTGTTAGGTGCCTGAGGGCTATCTACTTTAGCTGGAGAGAGAGGGTGTCTTAGAGTAAAGCAGTCTTCTTAGAGAGATAGATCTTAGTCTTTAGCAGAGCTTGGTGATCTTCAGCAGAGGACCCTGTGCTGGCGTTCTGCAGGCAGGAGAGGAGACAGAGTCAGAGTAAGCGGGTC
>CAUYON010121332.1:0-12212 GCA_963573935.1 Arctocebus calabarensis
AGAGAGGGAAGGAGCAAGGCGGGTGGGGTCTTGGTGTGTGCCACACCTTTGTGGGGCAAAACAGGATTGTAAGAGGGACTTCACCTAACAAATGCAATCAGTGTAACCTGATTTCTTGTACCCTCAATGAATCCCCAACAACAAAAAAAAATCTACATATGTGTAGGAATCCACACTAGAAGGAAATATGTTAAAATGATAATTATGATTGTGGTAAAGGGACAGAATTATGAATGAATTTATTTTGCCAATTTTTCTGTAATATAATTTTGTTACTTCTACTGTTGTGATCAAATCAATAAAATGTCTTTTGAAAAGTAAAACTGCAACACTACTATTTAATAACATTAAAATTAAATTCTCCATTGTTTTGCTAAGGCAAAAAACAATGAACATTAAGTTCTTAAATTCCATTTGCTGCTTGAAGTATTTCTTGTGCTATTGAACTGCTGAGCAATTGAAAAAAATTTCTGGAGAAGAGTGACACTCTGTGGAGAAACAAAAGAAGAAATATAGTAATTCATCTCATTTTTTTTCATTTCCTTACCATTTGTTAGAGAGACAAAAAAAGAGTGTGGGTAAAGTCAGAATAAATCAATGGAGGTTTAAGGGCCGTAACTTGAACAGAGCTGACAATCTAAAATTCAGCTGCAAAGTGAATAATTAGGAACATGCAGGAATGGTAAGAATAAAGATTGTAAGGCACAGAGCCAACTCTAAAAGTTAGTCAAAAAGCGCCTGGATTATGCTTCTGGAAGAGTCAGGATGTATCTGTGGGTCACCATATATGTTAGAAAATTAACAGCTGCATTTGTAACATTCATCATGCAACCTCACAGCATTCACGAACCAAGCCAGATGAAGCTCTTTGTCTGCTGGTGAATTCATTCGTTTGTGCAAACACACACGTGCACTCACATATACATGCCTACCATCTGATGACTCAAAGTGATTATCAAACCAAAGATCATAAGTAGAATATAGATAGAAACAGTTTTGTAGAGGAAAACTTAAAAGTTGAGACTAAACCAAATTTACATTAAATAGAGCACATAAAATTAGATGCTTTAAAATGTAAACAAACCTACTTGACTCCAAGTTTATAACAGAAATCACACAGAAGAACGAAGTAGGCAGTTCTTTTTTTAACTCTGACAAACCAAAGGAATAAAGAATTCCTCTACTACTTTAGCAGTAATATTCCAATTAAGTTTCAAAATAGAACAAATATGATCAAATGAACATTGTTCCATAAACATTGTTTCCTTGAGGGTGGACAAGTTAAAAGAAAACATGTCCTGTATATTGCCTGCCCTTATAAATTTAGGGTATTTTCCTATGAGCACCACCAATCATTATATTTGTTCTGCTCTTAGGATGTTTTTGAGGACCACACTGTTGCTAATGTGTTTATTTCTTTTTTTGTTTTATTTTGTTTTTTGTTTTGAGACAGAGTCTCACTCAGTCGCCCTGCAGTTAAGTGTCATGGCCTCATAGCTCACAGCAACCTCAAATTCTGAGGCTCAAATGATTCTTTTGCCTTAGTCCTCCCAGAGAAGCTGGGACTACAGGCGCCCACTTCACAAGGCCAGGTTGTTTGTAGAAATGGGGTCTTCCTCTTGCTCAGGCTGGTCTCAAACTCTAAACTCAAGCAATCCACCCATCTCAGCCTTCCAGAGTGCTGGGATTACAGGTGTGGGCCACTGCACCTGGCCTTAAGGTGTTTATTTCATCTTTTGTAAATTGACAGCAAATTTAGATTTCCAATCCTTCAAAAATAGATAAACCTTACCTTTCATCCCCCATTAAGTATCAATTTATGAATTAGAGTATTGTGGAGAACGTTCAAAGGGCATTGGGGAGTGGGGGGAAATGTATGTATGTTATTGAATTATAAATCTCTGTAATCCTTAAATAGTTAAATCATATCTTCATGCTTTCTCCTTTATGGATGGTTTCATCATTTTAATAATGATAAATTAAGAAATGTTTGTTGTATGAGTGCTTCTTCCATATCCTAAATAAAAACTATCTCCTGCAGTAAGAATTTCTTCTGTGTGTCTACTTTACCATCTTTAAGACTCTTACGCCACATGAGGAAAGGTATGCCCAGGAGGACACCCTGTACTTACATCTTCTGATATTTTAAGCATTATAGGAAATCTAGGTTTTCATGAACAATCTCTCAATGTTTAAGTGTTGGCTTAGATATACAACACAGAAAATGAAAAACTAAAGACCCTAGGACTTAATTTCCTAGGAAAGCAGTTACATAGAAAATGAAAACATGAAAAGGTCACAATTTGCAGAACTTGAGTTAGATGCTCAGGTGCCCAAATAACTATAAAACGAAGCTGAAAAATAAATGTCAGGTCAATTATAATCATCTTGGTAGAGATCTTAAAACGTAGAATGTTAAAGAAACATACATAGAGTTGATTCCACAGACTTAAAACATGCATACATGATAACAGTAAAAAACAGTATCATGTTTACCTCTGGAGGAACTAGACAGAATGGGTATCAGAAGCAGAAGATATTTCATTCTATATTCTTTCTATTAATTTTATGTTTGAACCATATCAATGTATTTACCTCTTTAAAAAATAAACTTTAAGTCCAAATGTCAACTATCTTCCTAGGCACAGAAAAATTAAGCTTACATTTGTGATTCGTGAAGCCAATATAAAGTTTTTGCCATGGTTCGTCCATCATTGAAATGTGGTGTTGGGACTCCATATAAATTAAACCTATGGAAACTTGATGGGTTATACTTTCTGTTCTTTGCTTCTCCTGTGGGGGAAGAAAAAAGGAAAACTTCCGAGTTAAGTAACACAAATAGCCTTATCTTTCAAAAAGCACATTATGTTCTCATCAACATTGAAAATGAGAATGAGACAAAGAAGGAAATCGTAGCAGTGCAGAACTTGCACAGTTTTGGCTACAGAAAACAAAACACACACATATTCACATATATAAATGTGCAAAGAAAAACATCTATGAAAGTATCATCTGCAGGAGACTGAAAATTGTGTGAGTTTTTGCATACTAGGCATTTTCTATTTAGTTTATATGTTATAAAAGATGTATCTATCACTTTAGTAATTATTAAAAATAACTATATTTTAAAGATATTATAGATCTACATTTATTATTATTGAATGGTGTCCTTGATATAATTATTATAAGCAAAAAACGAATATGTATATAGCAAGTTCCCCTAAAGCATGGAGATTATTATTCTACTTATTTAAAGACTGATGGCTCAATGGATAGGGGTTAGAAAAAATGTTCAATTTATCAACTGTTGATATAGCTGGCCAATAGGATTTGATTTTATCTTTGCTTTTTAATGATATTTAAATTCCCCACAAATATTATGTATTATGTATTTTTATAATAAAAATAAAGGTAATTTTCCCTATAAGAAAAAACAAAGAAAAATATTTAAAAGATTAGATTCTATGACTTTGAGCCTAATGAAACATCCACAGAAACCAGCAAATTTTCATCTTAGGAAGGAGAGGGGAAACAAACAGTAAATAAGGTGATTTCATTCATGTTGTGGTCCATTCGAGCTCTTCTAAATATGTATTTATATAATAAATTTGTTATATAAATTATTACTTAATAAAAAAAATTCTTTTATTGAATAAAGAAAAGAAATTACACTAATTTTCCTCAGACTGCAAAATGCTTATAAGATATCTCCTTGTGGGTGGTTATACAATATATACAATTATCAACACAGTTCTTTTTAAAACAATTAAAAGGCACTGGATGCTAAACCTTTTCAAAACATGAACACAATATTTTCACAACAGAAGGAATGAGGTAGGGAAGGAGGAAGGAAGGAAGGAAGGAAGGAAGGAAGGAAGGAAGGAAGGGAGGGAGGGAGGGAGGGAGGGAGGGAGGGAGGGAGGGAGGGAGGGTGAAAGAGAAGGGAGAGTGGCTCGGCACCTGTGGCTCAACAGGCTAAGGCGCCAGCCACGTACACCTGAGCTAGTGGGTTCAAATCCAGCCCAGCCCTGCCAAACAACAATGACGGCTGCAACCAAAAAATGGCTGGGCGTTGTGGCGGGCGCCTGTAGTCCCAGTAACTTGGGAGGCTGAGGCAGGAGACTCGCTTGAGCCCAGGAATTGGAGGTTGCTGTGAGCTGTGATGCCACAACACTCTATCCAGGGGGACAGCTTGAGGCTCTGTCTCAAAAAAGAGAGAGAGAGAAGGGAGAGAAGGAAGGAAGAGAAGGTGAAAGGAAGGAGGGAGGGAGGGGAGAGAAGGAAGGAAGAGAAGGTGAAAGAAAGGAGGGAGGGAGGGAGGGGGAGTAGAAGGGGTAAAGATAAGATAAAAGTCAAGATTGTGAGAAGGAATATGGTGTTGGAGTGGGCAGAAACAGTGACAGTCTGAATGGCGGATAAAGACAATCTCAGGACAGGGAACACATAGGCAGTGTGGGGAACCAGCAGAGACTGGCTGTGGAAGGAGAAAATGGCTCAGTAGACCTCAAAGTAAGGAGAGAAGGAGACAAGCCTCAGCTGTGAACACGGGGAGGAAGAATGCTCCACAGTGAAGGAGAAGAGGTAGAGAAATAAGAAGGACACAGCAACAAAGAGGGAGGGTCGCGCTGCAGGGAGAGGCAGCTCTTTCTTCTGGCTAATGAAGATTGAGTCCACGAGTCATGCACAGTCCATGGGCTTTCTCAGGACATTGATCAGAATCTAATTCTCAACCTTTGACTGTATCAAGACTCCACTTAGCATCAGCATATCGGCAATGAGGTTGTAATTTCCAGCACTATAAACACTAATGCCTTTTAGTTGTGCTATAGATAAACTCTAGTAATATGCTACTAGTAGACAAGATCACTTAGTAATAATAATATCTAATTATTACAAACAATTAGGATGTTCTAAGCACTACATTAAGCATTTTTTAATGCAGTCAATCTTCAAAATATTACTAAACCCATTTAATAGATAAGAATAGAGGGTGGTGCCTGTAGCTCAGTGAGTAGGGTGCTGGCCCCATGTACCAAGGGTGGTGGGTTTGAACCCGGACCCAGACAAACTGCAACCAAAAAAAAAAAGAGAGAGAGAGATAAGAATAGATTAGTAAATTGTATTAGAACCAGTGTTTTTCATACAAATCTAAGCACTTAATAGTGCTTCTCAACCTTCCTAATGCCACAAGCCTTTAATACCCTTCCTCATGTTGTGGTGGCCCCCAACCATAAAATTATTTTCATTGCTACTTCATAACTGTAATTTTGCTACTGTTATGAATTATAATGTAAATATCTGATATGCAGGATGTATTTAGGCGACCCCTGTGAAATATGTTCTCATAAGCTGAGAAATGCTGACATAAAATAAGCCTAACATTTGAATGACAATAGTAATTTTTTACAGAGTCTCACTTTATCAACCTCGGTAGAGTGCTGTGGCATCACACAGCTCACAGCAACCTCCAATTCCTTGGCTTAGGCAATTCTCCTGCCTCAGCCTCCCAAGTAGCTGGGACTACAGGTTCCCGCCACAACACTTGGCTATTTTTTGTTGCAGTTTGGCCGGGGCTGAGTTTGAACCCGTCACCCTCAGTATATGGGGCCGGTGCCTACCCACTAAGCCACAGGCACCACCCAAGAGAACAGTAATTTTTAAACCTAAAATCACTAAAGTAAAATAACACTATATAACACTTCACCTTTGTTAGCTGCTTTTTCATTTTAATGTACATATGTTTCTATATTTTATATACAAATGCGTAAGTGTATATGTTCCCAGCTACCAGGGCCTATGACCTTATGAAAAATAATAAGTTACCATTAATTTTGGTCACCTGTTACATGCCACACATGTAACTTCATGCACATTATCTTCTTTATTCCTCTTCACAGATCTGAGAGTCCCATTTTGCGCTGGAGGACACTTACCCACATAATAATCATTGTGAGAAACAACATACAAGTCATGTCCTTCCTTTCCTTCCTTAAATACTTCTTCAAAGGGTTTTGGTGGATTCACCACTTCTTTGGCCGACAATTCTGAAGGAAGAATTAATAAAATACGTTTTAAGTTTTTTCATCTCTTTATAATGTATTTAGATTGACAAGAACAAATGACAAAAGCTGATTGCATAAGCTATGTAGGCATCCTGGGCAATCACAAAGCCAACACAAATGAAGATGTATGAAGAAAGACAGAATAGGGTCTAGGTGTCACTGTATTCGGGAATCTCACTTGCCCTGGCTCACACCTCAGAATTCTTAAGGATGTTAGAACTCTGTATCAGTTAACTGCTTAGTTATCAGGAGCCGTGTTCCAAGCCCAGTTAAATTCCCGATCTTGAGAATGTCTATACATAATGGCATATCCAAACTTTTTGCTTTTCTGTGCCATGTTGGAAGAACGGTTATCTTGGGCTACACATGAAGTCCGCAAACACTAACGTTAGCTGATGATTGGAGGGGGGGGCGGGGAGGGGGGAATAATTTTCATGATATCCAACACCACAGATAAACAAAAAGTCCTCATCACATAATCCGCATGGTGCAAGTTGGACATTCCTGCATGTTCGTGCCCACTTCCTAAGATGTCCTAAGAAAATCTTTTTTTTTTTTTTTTTTTTTTGAGACGGAACCTCAAGCTGTCACCCTGGACCACAGGTGCCCACCACAAAGCCCGGCCATTTTTTGGTTACAGCCGTCATTGTTGTTTGGCGGGCCTGGGCTGGATTCGAACCTGCCAGCTCAGGTGTACGTGGCTGGCGCCTTAGCCCATTGAGCCACAGGTGCCGAGCCATCCTAAGCAAATCTTAATCAGGAATTTGAACCTGTGATGCCCCATGGAGTAGCCATGGTGCAAATTTTGTCAAGTGTAGACTGAACCATACACCTTGGGTCTGTTTACCTCTCAATTTATTTTATTTATTTTTTATTTTTTTATTTTTTGCAATTTTTGGCCGGGGCCAGGTTTGAACCTACCACCTCCCTCCCACTCAAAATAATCAAAAGTATTTCTTTCTTTTTTTTTTTGAGACAGAGCCTCAAGCTGTCACCCTGGATAGAGTGCCGTGGCCTCACAGCTCACAGCAACCTCCAATTCCTGGGCTCAAGTGAGTCTCCTGCCTCCACCTATCAAGTAGCTGGGACTACAGGTGCCCGCCACAACGCCGGGCCATTTTTTGGTTGCAGCCCTCATTGTTGTTTGGTGGGCCCGGCTGGATTCGAACCTACCAGCTCAGGTGTACGTGGCTGGCACCTAAGCCCACTGAGCCACAGGCGCTGAGCCAAAAGTATTTCTTTTTGATATATGAACCATTATACCTATTAATACACTTATATGTGTTCTGAAAATTGTTTATTTTTTATACTTAAATGAGGTACACCTAGAGAATACTTTCCACATTAAATAAACTAATCTGGTTGGCGCCAATAGCTCAGTGGGGAGGGCGCCGGCCACATACACTGGGCTGGCGGGTTCAAACCCGGCCTGGGCCTGCTAAAATAACAATGACAACTGCAACAAAAAGAAATAGTGAGCGTTGTGGGAGGCACCTGAGGCAAGAGAGTTGTGTAAGCCCAAGAGTTTGGAGGTTGCTGTGAGCTGTGACTCAACGGCACTCTACCCAGGGTGACAGCTTGAGACTCTGTCTCAAAAATAAATAAATAAACAAACAAACTAATCCTAGGGAGTGGGTTAAAAAGAAACAAAAGTTCCTGGGCGGTGCCTGTGGCTCATCGAGTAGGGTGCTGGCCCCATATACTGAGGGTGGCAGGTTCAAGCCCAGCCTAAGCCAAACTGCAAGACAGAAAAATGGCGGGGCGTTGTGGCGGGCACCTGTAGTCCCAGCTACTTGGAGGCTGAGGCAAGAGAATCGCCTAAGCCCAGGAGTTGGAGGTTGCTGTGAGCTGTGTGACGCCACAGCACTCTACCAAGGGCAATAGGGTGAGACTGTCTCTACAAAAAAAAAAAAAAAAAGTTCCTTAGTAGAGTCTTAATCGATGCAGAAAGACAAAGAAAGAATGAATTTCTCTGCAGGATTAAGAAAGATGAAATTTGAGATCTTCCAGACCCCTGGAAGGGAGGGGTAAGAGACCTGAGAAAGAAATGTTTGAAATGTGTGAAGAAAGGCATCCAATACCAGGGCAGGAAGCTGGGCCTTCAGAAAAGAATGGACTGTGACCAATTCCAAGATAAATTGTCATTTGTTGAAAGAAGTGCTCTAATGTCTCTCAAAATCAGAGTGGAGGTCAACTCTACACTCTGCCCCGTGTTTGGTTAGGATGCAAATATACATCATGGATCTAAATGAACGGAATGTAATCTACAGGATTTACCAAACTGATCTGTGCCACGAAACTCTGAAAGAGTTAAGAGTCATGAAAATATCAGATGCATTGATGGAAATAAAGCACACCAATCACTGCCCAGGGAGGAGGAAGGAAGAAAGTCCTCATACTTGGCCCCAATGCCAACTTTTCTGAGTCTCATTCTTGTGTTTATACCTTATTATAGTCACTACGTCTCCATTTCAAGACCTGAATTTATTGTGCCTTGGCATACATTATCTCTAAGGATTTTGGGGTTTTGTTTTTATTTTTGTTTTGAGACAGGTCTTCCTCTATAGACCAGGCTGGAGTGCGGTGGCCTCATCAAAGCTCTCTGCAACCTCAAACTCCTGGCCTCAAGAGATCCTCCCAAGGTACTAGGATTACCAGCACACCTGGCTGGATTTGTGTCAGAGGATAACTTTCTTTCCACCAGGGTGTCCAGCCTTTAGGCTTCACTGCATCACATTGGAAAAAGAAGCGTTGTCTTAGGCCACACAGTCATTGAAAGATGAGTTGTCTTGGGTCACACAATAAATACACAAACACTAACGAAAGCTGATGAGCAAAAAGAAAGACAAAGTTATATCTCAGCGCTTGTGGCTCAACAGGCTAAGGTGCCAGCCATTTACACCTGAGCTGGCAGGTTCGAATCCAGCCCTGGCCCGCCAAACAACAATGACAGCTGCAACCAAAAAATGGCCTGGCGTTGTGGTGGGCGCCTATACTCCCAGCTACTTGGGAGGTGGAGGCAGGAGACTCACTTGAGCCCAGGAATTGGAGGTTGCTGTGAGCTATGATGCCACAGCACTCTATCCAGGGTGAAAGCTTGAGGCTCTGTATAAAAAAAAAAAAAAAAAAAGGAAAGACAAAGTTCTGTGCACAATTCTTGTTCTATCTGCCAAAAAAAATCCCCTACACAATCCACATGCAGCCCACAGGTCATAGTTTGGACATCTAATTATTCATCCTTAAATCATCATGTATAGTCCATCACCAAACACAACACCAAAGGGATAGTCAATCCAACTGTTCACCACTCCTTCCACTCCCTATTTTTATACTACCTTTGATGAATGGTGTCCCAAATGTCGTATTGATTATATCCATTCCTTTAGGTAATCCTGGTGCTTGATCATGACATTTTCCTAATGGTGCCCATTGATTACTAAGATATATAGATTCTTTCTTATCTTTAATTTTCTGTTGAAATGTGGTAATGGGCTGTGGGTTCACCACCGTAGTTGCCTAAAGAAATCACACAGTGCACAGATGCATCAACAAAAATAAGAATAAATCTGAAAACTGAAACTGTAATCAATAGCTGAGGCAAGGAGATTTATATGATGGTTAGAAAACATTTCATTTACCACCATTAGCATTTCTTACCTTCAAATGAACTGTCAGATTTGTGACCATGAAATTGAACTACAACTAAACAATGTCTTTCAAAGGAGTTAAGGTTTCAATGGTGCTAACAAGTTTATGACAGGACCTCCCAAGTTACTTGACTCAAATAACTTTAATAAGAACAAATAACTTGTTCTTTCCAAAGTGGAAGCAACAAGCACAAGAACCAAGTGACATCCAAACGCTCTTTCCAAGGACACAGATTAGTTCTTCTGAATCTGGACTGCCGTAGCTCATAGCCTTGGGACCCCACCTCTGCCCACTCTCTCTACATAAGCGCTCTGTGGTGCTTCTAGACAAGAGTCATGAAAAGTCCTCTTTATTGTCTAAGAAAGCCTGACACCATTTCTCTTCACTGTGAGAAAATGGAATGCAGTTTGATTTTTATCATCTAAAGGGAGACTAGTTTATGGCTTGAACCATTAATTTCTTCCCACTTGCTTAGTTGCCGCTGCTTGGATTTTTTTTTTTTTTTTATTGCTCAAGATTAACGCTTTTAGAGGGCAGATTGAGGAAAGGCTGGTAAACATACAAGTAGCAAGGATAGTGGAACTGATGAATTTCATTAGTGCCTCATTTGTGTAGTTTCACCTTGGTAAATTAATAACACATAGGGGGAAAAAAAAGAAAAGTAATTACCGATAATGAAATTTTAGATCTTTTTCCATGTGTCAAATAATGTGCGATTTGGGGATCATTTGCTCTGCCATAAAATACTCTTTCTGCTCCAGCAGGTGGATATCTGTAGTTGAAATACTTTTTTGCCACAGGTGGAGTAATTGGCTACAAAGAGTGAGGCAAGAAAATAGAATTATTAAGTAGTTTTAAAAATATGAATAGAACTGGTCTATACGAATCAATGAACACCCTTTTGTATGTTGGTTGTAAGTTCAAGGGGAATTACATCCTAAAATAATGAAAAATCCCCTAAAATGTATTTGTTTATTTTTTTTTCTTTGAGACAGAGCCTCAAGCTGTCACCCTGGATAGAGTGCTGTGGCAACACAGCTCACAGCAACCTCCAATTCCTGGGCTCAAGCGAGTCTCCTGCCTCCGCCTCCCAAGTAGCTGGGACTACAGGTGCCCGCCACAACGCCTGGCCATTTTTTTTTTGGTTGCAGCCGTCATTGTTCTTTGGTGGGCCCGGGCTGGATTCGAACCCGCCAGCTCAGATGTACGTGGCTGGCACCTTAGCCCGCCAAGCCAATGTATTTGTTTATTAACAGAAGTAAACAACTTTTTTTTTTTTTTTTGTCGAGACAGAGTTCTCGACCCTATGCCCTGAATAGACTGCAAAGGTGTTATAGCTTGGACTTGGGCTTGTAGGCATCCTGCTGCCTCAGCCTCCAAAGTCTCTGGCATTACAGGCGCTCGCCTCGGTGCCTGACTGGGTTTTTCCTTTTTTTTCATGAGTTGGGGTCTTACTCTCTCTCAGACAAGCCTCGAACTCCTGAGCTCAAGCAATCCTCCTGCCTCAGCCTCCCACAGTGCTGGGATTACAGGTGTGAGCCACCATGCCCAGCGTAAACAACTTTTTTTGAGAGAGAGAGAGAGACAAAGTTTCACTCTGTCACCCCAGCCAGCATGCAGTGACATCATTATAATGACTACAACCTCAAACTCCTGGGCTCAAGCAATCTTGCCTCAGCCTCCTAAGTAGCTTGAGCTACAGGGGTGCACCACCACATCTGGCTAATTTTTCTATTGTTAATAGAGACAGAGTGTGGTTCCTGCTTAGGCTGCTGTCAAACTCCTAGGCTTAAGTGATGCTCCCAATTCAGCTTCACCGACTGCTAAGATCACAGAGTACAGGTGTGAGCCACTGTGCCCAGCATACATTTTGCTGTATTTAGAAAACAACCAGGAAGTATCTAGGCTAGAAAACATACTATTATTCCTATGGAAATCAATTGAATCCCTTGCTGTTTTTATAGAGCTAGAAATTGTAAGTCCTCGGTAGAGTGCTCTGGCATCACAGCTCACAGCAACCTCTAACTCTTGGGAAGGAATTTTCACTTCCTTTTAATAATCAACAGAAGCCTTCCAAATATAGTAAAGAATCCAAATTGACCAATTGACCACTTTCATGAGAAATTCGGGAAGTTGTCTATTTCTTGATGTTCACATGTAAGGTAAAAATAGAAACATAAAAGCATATTGAATGTACTCACCCTGGGAAGTTTTTCAGTCAAGCAGTTTGCAACTCTGTAACCAACTGGAATAACTTTCCCTGCCTAAGGAGGGGTGAGAAAAAAAAAATAGTTGATCACTGTCAGGGTAGAAGAGAAGTATTTTGAAGAATGAAATTTATTTCAAGTTTGTCCTATGCTTCTTTTTTTTTTTTTTTGAGACAGAGCCTCAAGCTGTCACCCTGGATAGAGTGCTGTGGCATCACAGCTCACAGCAACCTCCAATTCCTGGGCTCAAGCGAGTCTCCTGCCTCTGTCTCCCAAGTAGCTGGGACTACAGGCG
>CAUYON010121335.1:0-30194 GCA_963573935.1 Arctocebus calabarensis
GCATTGGGGGTTGGGGTGTTTTGTGCTGCCATACCAATCTCCCCCGGGGGCCCTGTTTTGGCCCTTTAAAAAAAAAAAAAAAAAAAAAAAAAAAAAAAGACTTGGACTAAGGCAGCAGAAAGCGATTGCCAGAAAGGTCATTTATTGTTTCCACATGAAATGTTATGTACTTCATACATATATTATATATTATATAATATATATATTTTTTCACACTTTAGCAGACATGTTTACACATATAAATATATATATGAAAAATAAAATAATTTTCTTAATGAAAGTTGCCCAACATGTCATACACTTTAGAAAAACTAAAAATAGAGCAAATTTGCATGGATCAATGTGATGGATTTAATTTTGCCTTAGAGTGTCACAGGAATGAGGTATGAGAAGTCAAGGAAGAAAGGATAGAAGGGAAGGGAGCAAAGGAGGAGAGAGAAAGAAAGAAAAATAAAAGAGCCAATTTCAAGTATGAAGAGATGCTATCTCTGGAAGAAGGGTCAAAATTAAGGAATGTTAGGGAGCTTAGCATATGGTGTGATTGGAAGACTTCTGGGGAGGGGAAAGACTTCCCTCCCCTTTCTAGCTATATGGTTCCATGGTTTTAAGCTTTCTGAGTCTCAATTACCCCTGAGTATCATATGACCTACTGGCTATTGGTAATGATCAATTGAGAAAATAAATGTCTTGGACATAATGTTTGGTATTTAGTATGCGCTCTATAAATATTGCTCGAAAATTAGATGGTTAGAAAGTAGAAGATGGAGGAAAATACCATCTAAATGGCAGAAAACAAAACAGTTGTGGTAGTTGCTATAAATTAAAATGATGAAAGGGAAAGTAATGTGTGCTATCAACAGAACACAGCCAGATTCCTAGTACACAGAAAAAGCTTATAAAGTGTTTTTTAATAGAATTAAAAGTATGAGCTCCATAGCTATTGTACTTATCTTCTTTGAAAATACAATTTTGAACTAACCCCAGTTAAAGTCAACAGAAGAAATAATAGCACTGTGAATTTTCACACTGGCAATTGAATCAATCAGTATTTATATCTGTATTAGGGAGCCATAATTTAGTCCTCTTGGATGCCCCCGTTAATGAGATGTTGTCTAAGCAAGTTTTCCCATAGAGAATGTTTTTAAATTTAAATTAAATGAGAAAGCCAATTTCCCATTGCTCCCTGGGATTTTGCCCAGAGGCAAATTCCTCCAAAAGCCCAAGTACCTTTGCTGCTTTGTTTTAATGATGTTATTTTATTAACATGTGCATGAAAGTTAAAATTAAGACAATGAATATTTATATGTATAAAAACAGGGGAAAAATATAAAAAAATTTAACTTCCGTGTACAGTATAGTTGCCTGTATATCGTATGATTTCCTTCTACCACCATGATTTACTGAATAATTTGAAGACAATTTGTATCTATGCAATGCACCCTGCAGAGACTTAGCAACTTCATCCTGCTGTTCCTGCAAGAGAAAAAGATAAACTCTTTGGGCTTCCCACACAATTATAAAATAATTAAGCTCAGTTCTTTAAGAATGAGTTCAAGACTAGAATTGACCTCTTCTTGACTAAGTAACACTCTGAGGGCAAAACAATTATAGGTCTCTCTCTCTGTCACATACACACACACACACCAGAGCAATCTAAGTCTTTTGTAACCACATCTGTAAAAATCGCTGCTGTTTTTTTTTCTTGCAGTTTCAAATGTGTCTTGCAAACCAAAAGATTTTCTAAATACAGTTGACAGAAATACAAACACAGGTCTTGAGAGAATGTAACATACATGCATGCAGCCTCTCAGTAGAGATAATCAGAATATTAGAAGTCAACAGAAAATGTTTGAAATCTACCTACCCCTAAGCAAATGCACAAAATCAGTAATTTATGAAAAGAAGGAGGTTTTTGGAAGATGTAAAATTATTTCCATTCCACACTTTCGCTTCTTTGATCCTGTGTTTCAGGGAGTAAGAAGTAGTTGGAAGACCACGTGCTCATAATATCCCTCCTAAAAGAAGTAGAAATGAGATGCTCCAGACAGATGCATGTGCATAATTTTTGAAAGAGTGGAGATTCTTACTTCCTTGTTCTTTGCTACTCTGGACTTTGTGGAAAAATAAAACCTGAGGCTTTATCTCCTGATCTGTTTTCACTTCTATAAAATGAAGTCATAATTACTTATCCAAAAGATATCGTGAGACTTAAACAAGGTATGTATATGAAAGTGTTTATTAAAATTCTTAGGATAAAGTGAGTACTCAAAATGTGTTGAATGAATCAGATATGTCTATCATTGAAAAGTTTTAGTATCTCTGGGAGGCTGAGGCGGGTGGCTCACCTGAGCTCAGGAGTTGGAGATTAGCTTGGGCAAGAGTGAGACCTCATCTCCAAAAATAGCCAGGCATTGTGGCAGGGAGCCTGTAGTCCCAGCTATTCCGGTGGCTGAGCCAACAGGATTGCTTGAGTCTAAGAGTCTGAGATTGCTGTGAGCTACGACACCACAGCACTCTACTGAGGATAACAAAGTGAGACTATCTAAAAAAAAAATAGTTTTCATATCAATGGAAATTAGGCTTAAGAGAGAGAGTTTACTTTTCTTTACAAAATTTAGACAAAGAAGAGGGAAATACTGATTTACAATAACTCTGTAATCTAACAGTATTACTAATTTAATAAACATTTTTAAATTAATGAGATTGTATAGAAAATTTGGCTACTACCACCTCTTAAGAGGTCTAAAACAAGATTGAACTAAGCAGACTAGTTTAATTGGGATCTTATCAGAATAATTGATTGTAGGGCCCTATTTATATAACAATGAGACTTTATTCTAATGACTTCAGTTATCTCCCAAGTAGAGAAAGAAAAATTTCTAACCTATTCTACACGACTCGTGTTCAAGCAAAAGAAGCATGAAGCATTTATCAAGGGTCAAATTTGTTAGATTTATTTTCTTCATCAATTGTTATTTTGAATAGATTGGAAATAGGAATACAGTGATTTGATCCAATAGGGCAAAGGTTAAGAAAATACATGCGTGAGTAACTATCACAGAGGCACCTCAACCTCATAGACCAAGAGACTTGAAGTTTCATAGTTCCAGTTTCAAACCTAATCTCTGACTGTTCTATGCATGGTGAGTATAAAAGAGCATCACTGATGATCTCATTAAAGTCCTAGGAGGCTTCTCCAAAGAGACGGACTCTGACTCGGAGATATGCATGATGAAGTGGGGTAAATCCAAGGACAGTGCCTCCTCCTTCTGAATGTAATAGGAGGGATCACTGAGAGTTGAATGGAAGGTTTTAAACTTGGAGAGATTAGGGAGGAATGGAACCACAGGGGAAAAGAGCCAGATTAGAAGATTACATTGTCAATTAGATTTTACTAGAAAGTAATGTGCTGGTAGTTATCAGTTTCTTTGCCCCAGTTGGCTCACTTCTTGGCATACACAATTTATCAGCAAGAATCCTGAAGGAGAAATCAGTTAGCAGCTTGATTTGGCTAACTCTGTCAGTCTAACTCTGACATCATTAAGTTAGACTACACTATTAGAAAAACATACCAATAATTTGAACTTAAGAAAGGCAACTTTAGATTTCTTAGTTTTCATTTTGTATTGCCTGCTAAACACTGAGTTAGGTATTGAAAATGTGACAATAATGCACCTTTCTTCTCTCAAGATTTGTGCAGCCTGGTGCAGGAGAGAGGAAAGTAAAATGAAAATATCACAGTAATGTTCAACATGTTATAGGGAAACAAAAAAGGAACATATTAGATATACTTGGGGATGAGAAAGTCTTTGGAGACTAAGTCAGATCCTGTGCTGTGTCTTGAACGAGCAAGTAGGAATGTAAAGAGGAGCTCCAGCTAGAGGAATAAACATGATGTCATGAGAAAGCAAAGTATTTTGTAGAACTTTCAACTTGGTATAACTGAAAAGTAAAGAGGATGTGAGGCTAGCAGAAAGAGTGAGCACTAGAAAGGTAAGTGGTAACTGGAAGTATTCACTCAAACTGTATACTGTGGGATAAGAAATACAGATCCCTTGAAGAATAAGTAGGTACTGATCTGATTTGTTTTAGGAAGAATATTACTTCTGAAATAAAACCAATGTGGCCATAATACATCAACTTGAAAAATATGTTTTATTGCTGCATCTAATTTGCTAATAATTATTTAATTTAGGGTTTTTATATACATGTTTATGAAAAAATGAGCTATAATTTTTCTTTCTTGTGATGACCTTATCAGATTTTAGTATTAACTATTACTATATAAAACAAAATGAGGAAAGTATTTGTCTAAAGTTGGAGTCATTTCTTCTGTATGTGTTTGGAAAATTTTACTGCTGAAGTCAGTTGAACCTGGGGGTTTCTTTGTGGGAATATTTTGAGTTTAGATTTAGATTTTTAAAATGGATTTTAATAGAGAGGCATACTGAATCTGGATTCATTTGAAGCCATTGAATAGTTTTAACCGGGAAGGAATGGTAACAAAATTTGATTTACATTTCTAAAAGATCACCTTGCTAGATTGTGGTGAACTCATTGGAGAAGACAAGGTGACAGGCAATCAGTTTTAAAGCTTTTGCTGTGGTCAGATAAGAAATTATACTGACTTGGGCCAACTGGTGTTGGGGTTTGACATATGGTAAGGTAGAAACAAGAGGGCTTGGTTAAGGATCAGATGAGCATTTGTGGAAAGAGACTGAGGTAAAAGGAATAATTTAAAATGAAACCTGGACTTTGTTATACATGACTGATAGTAGACATGGCATTGTAAAATAGGAAGAAAAAATAGATTATATAAGAAATATACTGGATTACTTCATTAAAATTTTTGAAAACACAGTTTTAATCACTGTTCATGCCATCAAAAATGTTTCACACAGATTGCCGTATTAAACAACAACAAAAAACTTAAGAACCAAATGAAATAGAATAAAACATAAAGATTTACCTTTATCTGGGAAATGTTTTTCTAATCTCAAAAAAAAATAAATAAAGGAGCAAGTCACTTGGGGAAAAGAGAAATATATGGCTGTAAATATTTAAAAACAACTTAGTACCAAAAAATATAATGATAAGAGGGAACAATTGGAAATATTGTTGAAAAGGGATTAGTAATCAATATTTATTAAGGGCATATTGAAAGGGTAAATTAGAAAAGTTCAATAAAGCTACACAACAAATGTATAGGAGAGAAAGGGAGAAAGGATCTAATAGAGAACCTTCTATATAGCAAGCCCCAAATGATATTGGAGGGTTAAAGTGGATAGACCTGACTATGAGGGAACATATTAAAATGCGTGCGCAGTACTTCATCCAAGGACAGATGATCAACAATGGTTATGTGGCAAAGAAAGATGACTCTGGCTGCATAGTGAAGAGTGGATTACTATAGTCAGGACCAGAAGCAAATGTACCATTAGCATCATACAGGAACCAGTTAGTTCCTGATTCCTAGTTTATATGTCTCATATAAAAATATAGGACATAATTTTCTGGAGGCATAAGGAATGCTATGCCAAAGGACATTTAAGAAGTTGTCCCTTCCCAGAAGTTTCATTTAGACTTTATTTACATCTAGAAAGCAGTTCTATTCTCCCTCCACACAAAACTTCTGCAAAAGCTTTCTTTTCTATGACACAGTTTTTCAAGTTGTATGTGTCACATGTTTTCCTATTCCCATCCTCTCTACTTCTTGCCAAATAAATATCTTTCAGACTAACGTGCTTTAAATTTTATACTTGATTGTATGAATTTGAAGTGAAAACTTCTGACTTTTAAGCATATTTTGTCTACATTTGGTGGTAGCTAAAATATTGGGGCCACCTGCTATCCCGTAAACCACTGGTGAAGGTGTCCAGGTGTACTACCATTCAAGACAAGGGTGGCAGCAGTTGCCCTCCTTGAAATCATTAAAATGCTCAAAGATATTCTTTGGGAAGCTCCTGGGACAACACTTTTTGTACAAAGATTCACCTTCCCACCATGATGAAAGGACTAAAAATGTCCACTGGACTTTCTAAAAATTTATCATTACTTTCAATTAATCTGTATACCCTTTGTTTTCTATTCTGGGAATTTATTCACATGATTCTTCTGACTGCCCCCCTTTTTTCCTCCGACCGTCGAAGTCCTGACTCATTTCTCATACAGGCCACCTTGTAAGAAAGTTTTCCCATTCTCCAGCAGAAGACATTCTCTCTTTTACTCTCCTGTTATTTCATAAATTACCAGAGTAGCTGAAGCATCTCTGTGATGTTAATTGTATGTATTCAGACATATATTAATCAGGCAAGGGTATGTTATGTTGTGTTAACAGAAACCCAGGTGAAATCTTAATGGCTTAGCTGAGCTCCATGTGGCAGTTCTACCTCACAGGCTGCTTGTGACCCTTCTGCCTCAAGGAATGCTCTCACAGTTGCCACACCAGACAGAGATACAGGCAGAATCCCACAAGCTCTTAGATCTTCTTTTTTCCTGGAAGTGACACATCACTCCTTTCTATTTTATTGGCTAAAGCAAACTACCTTTGAATGGGAAAAAAATGAAAAACTCTTGAATGTGCAGGAAAGAGAGAAGAACCAGAAATATTGGTGAGCACTACTAAGTTCTTCCTTCCTGATTTGTACTCATTTTCTTTCCTTTTTGGTCTTGTTTCACTACCTAGGACTTCCAAAGAAAGATTGAATAGAGTGCTTAGAAGGAACATCCTTGTCTTATTCCTGATCTTAGGCGAAAAGCATGTCATTTTTCACCATTGAGTCCGATGTTAGCGATAGGTATCACAGAGTATTTTTTCATTAAGTTGGTGAAGCTTCCTCTATTCCTAGTTTACAGAGAATTTCTGCCATAATTGGATGTTGGGTTTTGTCAAATATTTTTATTGAATTTACTGCTATGGTCATGTGGTTTTTCTTCTTTATTCTGTTGATACAATAGATTACATTAAGTGATCTTTAAATTGAATCAGCTTTGCATACCCAGAATAAGCCCCACTTGGTCATGGCATATAATGCTTTTTATACATTGTTGGATTTAATTTGTTAATATTTTTACTGAGGATTTTTACTTCTATGTTCACAAGAGACATTGAACTATGGTTTTCCTTTCTTATAATATTTAGACAAAGATTGCAAGAAAGACCTCATAGAATGAGTTAGAAAGTATTCCTTCCACTTTCATTTTCAGGAAGAGATTACACAAAATTATTACCATTTCTTAAATATTTGGTAGAATTCACCAGTGAAACCATCTGAGCCCAGTGCTTTCTGTTTTGGAAGATTATTAACTATTGAGTCGATTTCAAAAATAGTTATAGGCCTAATTAGATTATTTACTTTTCCTTCTGTGAGTTTTAACTGATTGTCCTCTTTTAACGAATTAGTCAATTTCATCTAAATTATCAAATTTGTGGGCCTAGAGTTGTTCCTAATATTCCATTATTATCCTTTTAATGTTTCTGGCATCTGTTGCAAATCCCTGCTTTCATCTTTGATAATAGTAATTTGTATCTGCTCTCTCATTTTCTTATTTAGCTTTGCTAGAGATTTATCAATTTTATTAATCTTTCAAAAAACTAACTTTTGGCTTTGTCAACTTCTCCATATTTTCCTTTTCATTTTTATTGATTTCTGCTCTGATTTTTATTATTTTCTTCCACTTACTCTGCATTTAATTTGCTCTTCTCTTTTTTTAGTGTCCTAAGATGTTAACTTAGATGATTGATTTTAGATTTTTTTATTTCGTAATAGTGCTATTATTTCTATTATCATGTATGCAGAAATTATCATAGATTCTACATTTATGAAATTATTATTGTGTTTTTTTTCTCATTGTATTCTCCCAGGTCACAGAAAAGCATCAGTAAATCAGTGTTTCCAAACCTTAGTTATTCCCATTTCTGTTGCAGTCATATGCCACTTACAATAATAATTAATATTTTAAAAATGGCATTGCTTTTTAAAAATTAAATTAATATGCTTAGAATGGGATCTTTAATACAACTGTAAATGGAAATCAGAATCTCTTCTCACATGGGAGCCTTGAAAACTAATATTAAACTATTAAAATGAAAATATTAGTTGGCTACTATCTGAAGTCATCTTAAGTACCAGCAGTTGTCTTTGTGGCATACTTTTGGAAATAATCAAACAAATATTATTGAAAGAGAATGCAAATTTCCCCCAAAGTTCTATACCAGCAGTTGAAAACTTTTTACTTCATTTTCTTGAGGTTAAGTATAGCAACGGAGGGGAAGCTTTAACAGAATGGCCCCTTTAATGTGAAGGAAAAAGAACTAGATTTACAGTCAGAAGAAGTGGATTTAAGTGCCCTGGTTTTCTATTTCATTGATGTGTGATGCAGAAAGTACCACAGAATTCTCATTCTCAATGATATTCACTTGACTGTGTTGTCAGATGGAAAATAGATAAATGATGATTAAGTTTGAAAATTGTCTAGTTTTATGGGAATATGATTATAATCTGAATGGAGATATGCTTCTATCTACCTGTTTATAATGTAGGATTCACGGTGTAGCAGAGGTAGATATTTGTTATTTTAGATTTGTACAATTTTTTCTTTTGAAATGAATACTTGCCCAGAGAATAGGTAGCATCCTTAAAAGCCGAAGAGAAGAGTTGAGTTAGAGCAATTTTAAATCAAAATTAGCGAAGAAAAATTGAGGATTAAGACCATTAACCTGGACATATATTTCTCTCTAAGAGTTCCTTGAAAGTGAAAATGTAATTCCTTTCTGAGTTTCACGTGGTTAGAAAATGTGAGTTCTAGCTGCTATTCTGGTAAGTTAAGCCAACATGACCCTATCCATCTCTTTTTCTATTTTGCAAGGTTTTTTTTTTGCTATTTTTTATTGCCAGAATTTTCTAAAGAGTTATTTCAGAACTGCAGATGAATAACTTGACAAACCATTGTGTAGTCTCATTTAAGCAAAGAGCTTGAAATGATTAAATGCTTCACCCGTTTGCTGAATGATTGGTTCTGAGCCGCCATACTAAGCAGTTGCAGTAAGAGCTAAGGTAAATTAGCAAACAGTTTATGAGAAATGGAAGTACATCTTAAGACAAAATCGCTCTTTAGGTAAAGTTCCTTGAAATATTTTTCTAAGGATCAAGTTTTTTTTAAAAGGTACATTTGAATACTCTGCTATCTCCTCAGATCCTATAAATCTTTTGCCTTTTAAAAAGGCACATTTGTAGAATTATTTCACACAGAAGCATTAAGAAATGTTCATTCATAAAATAAAGTCAATGACATAATGTCAGTCATGCAGGTTTTGAGGACACAGAAGCGTCTGCATTCTGAAGCATAAATAAATATATACGTGTTTATTTTTTACACAGCTCAATTTAATAGCACCCAATCTAGATATGGATAATGGAAATAACGCTGTCTCCATGGATAACTGAAGTTCTGAAAAGTACACTTTCAATGAACACACAGCCTTTGAGCAGGACTAATAAGGAGGAATGGGAGCCAGCTTCTGGAATATTTATGCAACTGCTAAATTCTCACTGAAGTCATGGGAGTTTGCTTACGTAAAGGCTGCAAGCTTTAGCCTCCAGAGATTAAAGGGGACAAAAAAAATCCCCAAACTCTTTCAACATTAATATTGTCTGTAAGA
This sequence comes from Arctocebus calabarensis, assembly GCA_963573935.1. Taxonomy (NCBI): domain Eukaryota; kingdom Metazoa; phylum Chordata; class Mammalia; order Primates; family Lorisidae; genus Arctocebus; species Arctocebus calabarensis. Next base: position 9,662 of record CAUYON010121335.1, read on the forward strand.
AATCCAGCCATGACCTAAGCCGTGGAGCTTTTCAAACCTAGCAAGTAGAAGGGTAAACAGTAAACACCAGTTATTTTAAGCACGATCTAATCAGAGTTCAATGAAAAGCAATATTATATTTGATCTCTAAGGTATTAATACTTGTATATCACTATTAGACATTTTTATGTAGTCCATTATCCAAACAATGGCTTTAGTCCATGGTATTTAATAAATCAAGTTTCCATGGCCATGAGACTGGGTGGGAATGAAGATGAAGCCTTTTTTGTCCTTTTTTTTTTTTTTTCCTCAGGTGCAATTCTGTGTTAATATAAGAGAAGTGTGGCCTTCCTTCTCATAGCACTAAAAGTGAGATAATCCCTGTGTAAGGAATCAGTAAGTACGGTCTGCTTAATCTAGTCCCAGTGTGAAACTGTTGACATTTGTTCTTTTTTCTATCATTATGTGACTGGGCCTGTTTTGTGCTGGATTAGGCACAAATCTCCTATGCAGCACATTTGGCATGTTACTAGTAGTTTAACTTCATTAATAATGTATGAAGAAAATGTAATCCACGACAAGGAAGGAAAGAAAAGTATTTTTTTTTTTTTGCTTCTCCCAAATCCTTTGGAATGAGTAATTATTCAACATTTTATGTTTGATGTTTTATTTTACAATAGAACGTCCATAGCAATATTTAAAAAAGAAACTTTGGCAACTGCTTGCAGAAAGCACCCCTCTTAAAATGATAAATGCGATTTACTGATGGCCAGAACTTGTTAAACATGGTAGGAAATTAAATATTTATTCAGCTTATTTCATTTTCAGAGTCATAAACGCTCTTTTTATTCCCAATCACAAGAATTTCCACCAGCCGAGCCATTAGCAGACGTGAAGATAGGGGCGTGCTAAATTAAGATGAGATTGTATAAACAAATAAGAACATATGCAGACTCACACAGGAGTGCAAATGATCATTTCTGATTGAAATGTTTATAGCTGAATGAGTTTGGCTGAATCGCACACATCTGTGCCAAAAGGTAAGCTCTCTCTGCTGCTGCTTTTTTGTTTTCTAAGCTGGTTTACAGGCAAAAATGGAACTATATTTGGAACGATATTTTCTGTTTTTCCATACTATTGATATTTGTGGAAAGACACAAAATGGCCTAAGGAAGCTAAGCTCGCCCCAAGCAGTGGTCACTTACAAGTACTTTTGTACTCTGTACTCCTGTCACATTTGGGCGATCAGAGCAACAGCTGGGGAGACTTTTTCAACAAAGATGAGTGTCAGATAATCCTGATGAGATTCCACATCCAACATCTTTTGTAATTATGTCACATTCAGCTGTAATGGAATAATTCAAGCTGAAAGGACAAGCTTTGATCCTTTCTTAAACCTTTCCCTGTGGACTGGCTATCTAAAAGATTTAAAGATATTTCTGTTACAAGATCTAGTGTTTCCTCAGAGAAGTCATGCTTCTGAAGCATCGTGATCTACAAGAACAATATCGAGTTTGCCGAGCACATTTCTGAAAGCATCATGTTTTAGGGGGAGGGGCTGCATTTAATGAAGATATCAATAATACGCTCCTCTTCAATTTTCATCTAGACCATCAGGATTCATTTTCTTATTCTGTCATCCAAATAGGCAGATAGAAAAAGTAATTTAAATACATTGTAGAGATGTGTCATTGTACATTTAAAGCATCTCTGTGGAAATTCGTCTTCTTTTATGCCTGTGCTTATGTTTTAATAGAATCTGACCTAGGGAAATGCTAGATATATTGTTGGAATTAAAAAAAAAGTCATTAAAATACTAGCAAGTTAAAATCCCAAATTTCTCCTTTCCAGGGATTTTTTGTGTAAAATATTTATATTTTACTTTTATTGAATTTTTGCATTAAACTAATAAAATGGACAACAGGTTCTCAAATTCAAACTTAACACAGAATGTTTGTATACTAATCAAGATTATTCATGTTAAGATCACTTAGTCTTGTTTGCAGTCATCTTATTCTTTAAGATGATTTTAATTCTTTTTGAACTTTACTCTTACACTATTATTGCTTTTCTGTCTTTTTAAAAATTCTTTTTCCTTTCTAATCCCAAATATATATATATATTTTTCTGAAACTTAATTAGTGACAAATGGAGAAGAATGTGATGGAGAAGAAAACATAAACTTGACTTTAATTTTGGTGTAGAGAAAATTATTACTACAATGAAAACAATCTTTCTTTGAGTTTAATTTTTTCCCCATCCCTTTTTAAGTTTAATCTTAAAAAGGGAATGTGTGTGTGTTTTAAAGCATGAAGATTTCATTGCTGTTTGGTTTATTGAGCAAAGAAAGGCTCAGGACTGAGTGGTACAAATATTAAAACTATTTTTTGCCCAAACTATTGAAGTCACCTTTAATACATGTGATAAAGGTCGCCCAGAAGATCGTCTTTCTCACAGAATAGCATTTCCTCTGTGCCCCCATTAAGGGTAGCAAGTGATCCTGGTGCAAAATAGCAAATGTTCTAGCCTCTATTTACGTCTTAGGCTCACACTTTTATAGTGTTTCCCACTAAAATTATTTATTTGTATACAAAAAATAATTTTGGATTTTTTAATTTTTGGTTTCATTTAATCTTTAACTGTGTGTCTGATTTAATTTTAGTAATCTCAGCCTTGAAGTAGTTACCATTATTACCATTTTATAGGTAAGGAAACTGAGGCATAGAGTCTTTAAGGGACTTACCATACTAGGCGACAAAACGGATTGAAAACTGAAGCTTCCATTTGATGCTCAGTGTTCTTTCTGTTGTACTGTGGTTTCCCTGTTCTCATTTGATGGAGTGGAAATAGTAAGTAATATAGCCACTCAATACCATTATACTTGCCCTTACACATTATTACTTTTAATTGTCAGTTGATAAGGAATCATGTTTTGGACCTACATTTCTTTTTAAGAAGAGGTTTTCTCTCTGTTACAGGAAGTTGGCTAAAGAGAATGAGAATTGCACTGTCTGACCGTGACTCATCAAAAATATTGAAGGATCATTCAAGTGAAGGCTACAACCCATTTATTGCACAGGAAGAAGGGGAAAGGGGAGAGGGAGGGAAGGGGAGGGAGAGGGTTGGGGGAGATGGGACAAAGGATGAGATCACATGTGTGGTACATATTCGAAGGGTCACGAGAAAACTTCTAAACAAGGATCAAAAATGTTTTCATATAGTAAACGAGAAAATATCATGAATGGTATGTCAATCAGGTTGATAAAAGATCTCAGATTGCATGTGAAGTCCCCACACTGTACCCCATGGTTGAACTAATGTACACAACTATGATTCAATAAAAAAAAAAAAAAGATATTTGCATATTTTGAATCAGACAAAAGCTTAATAACTGGGATCTATAGAGAACTCAATTTAATTCCACATGAAAAAGCTAACAAACCCATACATCAATGGGGAAGAGACATGAACAGAACCTTCTCTAAAGAAGACAGAAGAATGGCTAGCACATATATGAAAAAATGCTCCTTATCCCTAATTATTAGAGAAATGCAAATTAAAACCACCCTGAGATATTGTCTATCCCCAGCGAAAATGGCCCATATCACAAAATCTCAAAACTGCAGATGCTGGCGCAGATGTAGAGAGAAAGGAATACTTTTACACTACTGGTGGGACTGCAAACTAATACAACTTTTTGGAAGGGAGTATGGAGAAACCTCAGAGAACTCAACCTAGACCTCCCGTTGGATCCTGCAATCCCATTACCAGGGGAAAGAAAGAAAAAAAAAAAAAAGCATTTTATTATAAAGACACTTGTACTAGACTGTTTATTGCAGCTCAATTTACAATCGCCAAAATGTGGAAATAGCCTAAATTTCCCTCAACCTAGGAATGCATTGGCAAGCTGTATATGTATACCATGGAATACTATTGGAATACTATTCAGCCATTTAAAAAAATGGAGATTTTGCAGCATTTGTATTAATCTGATGGAGGTGGAACACATTATTCTTAGTGAAACATCACAGGAATGAAGAAGCATGAATCCTATGTATTCAACTACATAGGTTGAATACATAGGATATGAGGACAATTAATGACACGGGGGAGGGGGAAGGGGGAGAGAGGGAGGGAGGGGATGGAGGACAGGAAACGAAAAAAGCGACTAATTCTCACATAAGTTGGATTTAATTTTGACCAAAGTACATTATTTGAACAATAATTTTTAATTGAACTTGCTAATATGTTATTTGGGATATTGCACCCTCATTTATAAATGAAATATATTTGTAATTTCCTTTTATAATAATATATTTATTCCAATTTTAATATCAGGTATATCCAGATGAAGTAGAATGAATTTGAAGTATTTCTTCTTTTTCTATTGTCTATAGGATTTGGCATGATCTGTTTTTTGAAATTATCTTCATTTTTATTCATATTATTAGGTGTCTGTTTTTTGAGACTTTGGAAAAATAAGTAAATAAATGAAATAAAAAACAAAAAAAACAAAATAAAACATTCATTTTCAGGTCTGACAAGATATGTATTTATGGGGTTCTTTTTAACTCTAGAGTTTTCTAGGCAATTTTGTCTTCTGGAAAAATAAATATCTCTTTACAGTTAAAAAAAAAGATAATGATCTCTAGTTTCATCCAAATTGCTGCAAAAGATATTATTGCATTCCTTTTTAGATTGAGTCATACTCCATGTTACAAACACACACACACCCCTCACATTATCTGCTTATCAGTTGATGAGGCATTTAGGTTGGCTTCATTCATTTCTTTGTAATTGTGAATTGTGTTGTGATATATATTTGGTACAGGTGTATTTTTTACGAAATGACTTCTTTTTCTTGGGTAGATACCTAATAGTGGGATTGCCAGATTAAATGGTAGGTCCAGAATTAGTTATTTGAGGAATCATCATACTGTTTTCCATAGAGGCTATACTAGTTTACATGTTCATAAAGAGAATTTTCATCACATCCATGCCACTATCCTTTTTTTTTTGAGACAGAGTCTCACTATGTCGCCCTGGGTAGAGTGTTGTGGTGTCACAGCTCACAACATCTCTTGCCTCAGCCTCCCAAGTAGCTGAGCCTACAGACACCTGCCACAATACTCAGCTGTTTTTTGGTTGTAGTTGTTATTATTGTTTGGCAGACCCAGGCTGGGTTTAAACCTGCCAGCTCCAATGTATGTGGCTGGTGCCCTAGCTGTTGAACTACAGGTGCCGAGCCTTTTTTTTTTTTTAAATAATGGTCATTCTGACAGGGGTAGGATGGTATTTCTTTGTGGTTTTAATTTGGATTTTCATGATGATTAGTGATATTGAACATTTTTTCATGTTTTTTAGCCATTTGCCTATCTTCTTTTGAAAAGAATATCTTTATGTCTATTTATAATTTTTGATGAGGTTATTTCGTATTTTCCAATGATTTTATTATAGCTAAAATATTTATCAGGGAGGAAATGGAGGAGAAGCCAATGTCCTTTAAGCAACTCCAGAATTATCAACACATTTGTTCTAAGAGAGAAGCTGTGAAGGGAAAAGAAATGAGAATAGAGAAGAAAGTGTAGTATAAAATAATGAAAAAAAGAAAATGTGAAGAGAATAATATACAGCATTAAACACTTCTGAATGGCCTCAAATATATAACTCTGGTCACTTCTTGAACAAGAAAATCATGCAGGATAAAATTTAGAAGTAAAGGACAGATGATGAAATTGTCTTTCCATTTGGGGACAGACAAAATATAGAAAAGTTTTCTGGAAAATAAACATATCCTACATTTGTTAACCAGAGATTCTATCCAATCAGTATTAGAAATCCATGTGTAGAGAAACACCGAGATAACACAATCATGTCTGAGTGACATCTAGTTCTGTTCTTAAAAGAAAAAGTCAAAATATAAAAACAGACTCAAAGTATTGGAAATTTCCATCATCCCAAAACATTTCTTATGTTGCTTTGCAATTTATCCCCTACCCCTATAACCACCAAGTCACTGACTTACTTTTAATAAAGATGAGGTTTGCTAGTTATAGAATTATATGTAATTCTAAATTACATACAATTATATGTAATTGCTTTCTTATAAGTTTGTTGTCTTTGACTTAGCATAATGTTTTTGAGTTTTATCCATGTTCTTACATAGATAAGTATTTAATTTATTTTTATTGTGGAGTAATACTTCACTCTGTAGGTATGTGGGTCACTATAAAAGTTTTGAGACGGACTGTGCTGTGGTCCATTATTCCACTTGCAAGCAACAGCATCCTTTCTGATTCACCCTTGCTGAGCTTATTGGTGTCACTGGAAGGGCTTCATTTGTTTCTACCATGAGGATTTTTTACATTTCTTAATTTTTATGTATCTGAAAACTTTTGCAATGACTTATCTATATAACAATTTGTTTATTCATTACTCCAATGAGTTTTTCCCCACTTTTTGCCTATTATAAGTAAATTTAATATAAACATTTGTGCAAAAGTCTTTCTGTGGACATATATTTTCTGATCTTCTAAAGAAATGTGTGGAAGTGGATCTGCTAGGTTATATAGAAAATTTATGTTTTATTTTATAGACACATAAAGTTGTCAAATCTATGTACAAATGACAATTAAAAAAAAAAGGTTGTGCTGTTCCCATCATTAATGCAAGAGAGTTTCTTTTGCTTCACATCAATAGCAATATTTGATATGGTCAGTCTTTTAAATTTTAACCTTTCTGGTAGGCATGCAGTGAAATATAAATGTAGTTTTAATTTTCATTTACACTGGTAAATGTAAACATAGTATTAATTTATCTTTTTTGTGACCCGTTTAAATATTTTGCCTATGTTATTGGGGTTGTTTTCTTATTATGAATTGTAATATGTATAAATATAAATAAATAAAATGGGATATAAAATGGTACAGAAATAATATGGAAAAATTCCATTGTCAGATACACATATTCCATGTGCTTTCTGCATTTTTATAGGGCCTTTTAACAAAATCATTCTCAAAAAAATCTTAATCATCTGGAACTTTCTAGAATGTTCTAAAAATTAAGAACTTTCCTAACATTGAACCCTCTAAGCCTGAAAGAGTGACATATTACCTGGTTAAGGTCTGCCCTTTATCCTTAAACAAAATTTTGAGGCTTGTGCCATGAAACAAACTACATACCTTTCTTATAATCCTCCCTTCCTTCCCAATAACTAAGAGAAAGTGCTAAGCCTTGTAAAGGACACAAGTGACTGTACTCAGAATGAATTTGGGCTTAGCCAAGACTGATATCTTCCAGTGTTTTTCCAATTCTTTCTTTGAGGACTTTTATCATTTCATGCCTTAAATTTAAGTCCTTTATCCATCTTGAATCAATTTTGGGGAGTGGAAAAAGGTGTGGGTCCAGTTTCAGTATTTTACATGTGGATATCCAGTTCTCCCAGCACCATTTAGTGAATAGGGAGTCTTTCCCTCAGTGTATGTTCCTGTTTGGTTCATTGAAGATTAGGCGGTTGTAAGTTGTTGGTTTCATTTCCTAGTTTTCTATTAGATTCTAAATGTCTATGTCTCTATTTTTGTGCCAGTACCATGCAGTCTTGACCACTGTGGCCTTGTAGTACAGCCTAAAATCTGGAATGGTGATGCCCCCAGCTTTGTTTTTATTACTAAGAACTGTCTTAACTATACAGGGTTTTTTTCTGGTTCCATATAAAACCCAGAAGCATTTTTTCCAAGTCTTGAAAATAGGATGGTGGTATTTTAATAGACATAGCATTGAATCGGTAGATTGCTCTGGGAAGTATAGACATTTTAACAATGTTGAAATCAAGTATACAGTAATGTCTCAGGATAAAAAATCAATGTCCACAAGTCAGTTACCTTTGTATATGCCAATAAAAGCCAAGATGAGAGGCTAATTAAGGACACAACTACCTTCACCATAGCCCCAAAGAAAATGAAATACCTAGGAATATAACTAACAGAAGAGGTAAAGAACTTCTGTAAAGAAAATTATGAAACCCTAAGAAAGGAAATAGCGTGGAAGAACATACCATGCTCATGGTTGGGAAGAATCAACATTGTTGAGATCATTTATCTTTTAAGAGAAGCATCTCAGCAATGGAAAAACAAATACCACATGTTCTCACTTATAAACGGGCTATATATGGTCATAAAGTGTTGTTATTAATGAACAATAAAAACTAAGAAGGGAGAAGGTAGGACCGGAATAAGGGATAAAAAGCTACCTATTAGGCACAGTGTACCGATGTTCTGGTGGGGGGGTACACTGAAAGCCCTGACTTTAGCATTGTAAAACTCATTCATGTAACATAAAACACTAAAAAAACAGATCTGAGGAAGGAAATTGTGGCACCTAGCACTAACATAACAGCTTCATCACCTTGCATGTTAAATGATTTGCGCCCTTGGCCTGCTTGTTTTCTTTGTGTGTGTGGGGGGGGTGGGGGGACAGGATGTGTGTGCCTGTGAACCCAAGTTGTCTTTGAGAGAGAGAGAATAGCTTTTGTCCTTTCAGTAGCCAAAGTTTAATGCAAAGTTTAAGCGTTATAGTTCAAAGTTTTCTTTGATTTTATTACATTTAAAGTGGTCTTTTTGAATACAAGATAATTGGGCAAGTTGGGAGGCTTTAAAACAAATTCTGTGGCCATGTTCTCAGGGATGAGTAGCTGAGCTCCCCACACGTATTCCCCCACGGAACCAGAGGCCAGCTGACTCAGACTTACTGGAAACAAAGCAGAAGTGCGATGCTGTTAGGAAGTTCCCGAGGCCGGGCTGCGTGGCCTCCTCCCCTGCAGGCCAAGCCTCCGGCTCACCACGGCCTGCAAGGAGCCCCGGCAGAAGCGGGCCGGGCCTCGCCGCCGCGTGCAGCCCGGGCCGCCCGGTCTCTCCGCCCGGCGCCCCGCGGGGACGCTCCCCGGGCTGAGGAGCCGGCGTGGGGAGCGCCCGCCGAGGAAGCCGAGCCCGCCGGAGCTCCCGCGGGCCCCTAAAGCCTGCCTTGCATAATCATTAGCGCCCGCCTCTCCCACGGCCCTGGAAGGAAACTATTAGGTACCACACTTGGGAGCATTGGAAAAACCGCCACTGGAGTAATTTTGTGTTCTGTGTTCAGATGAGGATCCTTGCTGAGGAAGTAAAAAAAAAAAAAAGAAATGGGCGTGTGTTCTTACCTGCCTTTTATTTATTTATTTTACCTAAGCTGTTCTCCTCCTTCTCACACTTCCTTTTTATTACTGTTGTGGTTGACATGACTCATTCGTAGTTACCCGGTTACTTGCGAGAAATACTACTTAAAACTTGAATTATTCTTCAAAAGTTGCATAGTCAGTTTGGAGCTGTGGTAGAAGAATAACCATAACATTTTTATGCTAAAGTTAAGTCAAGTTACAACTTTGAAGGGAGGTTCTGGAGGCTATGACACAAAGCATCCAAATGAAAGCCTTAACGGAAAGGGCATCAAACACTGACGCCAGCAGCCGAGGGACTGATAAAAAGAAACAAGGTAAGGACGAATGAATGCTATTTATTGCTCATTATCAGAATTATGATTCATAGTATAATCAAAGCCTCTGAAGAAAAAAGTGGTATTTTGTAGTTTCTTTTTTGTCAAACCGGAAAATTCCTTCCTTTCTTTCTTTCTTTTTTTTTTTTTTAGAGACAGAGTCTCACTTTGTCACCCTTGGTAGAGTGCTGTGCCATCACAACTCACAGCAACCTCCAGCTCTTGGGCTTAGGAGATTCTCTTGCCTCAGGCTCCCGAGTAGCTGGGACTACAGGCGCCCGCCACAATGTCCGGCTGTTTTTGTTGCAGTTGCCACTGCTGTTTTAGCTGGCAGGGGCCTGGTTCAAACCCGTCACCCTTGGTATATTGGGCCGGCGCCCTACCCGCTGAGCCACAGACGCCGCCCTGAAAACTTCTTCTTTATAAAAACATAATTAAGATTTATAATGGACTTTTGTCCTAATAAGTTCAGATTTACCTTTTATGTTAATTAATCACAGAGAAAGGTTAAACATGATTTAAAAGTGCTCAAGATTCAGTTTTATTTTCACTAAGTATTTCATGAAACATAACCGGAGAAGATGTTAAAAGTGACTCATGCAATACTCATACATCATCATCATCATCATCATCAAAGCAAAACTTAGCCAACATTTCTAATATTTTAAAAGATTGTTTTATTGAGTGAAGTCAAGATAGACTGGGTTTTGGAAGTACTAAAAAGCTCCCCTTCCCGGTCTTACTAAATAATCGCCAGTACCCTGATACACTTGAAGATGTCTTTACTAACCCTAAGAAAGATAAAGAAAGAAACGACCTTAAAAAAAAAAAGAACATTTGTAAAACAGGTTGGTAGTATTGGATGTTTAATAAATTCAGAGCAAAGACCCAAAATCTGCATCTGAGGAGAAAATTTTTGTCATTTTTAACAGAGCTCCTAAAGGGAGGGGATAAAACTAAGATACATTAAATACGACTATCTAATGCTTTACAGACTATCGTGAGTTTTAAGTATTTCCAATTAAATTTGATTTTAACCTGCTAGTATATGCTACAGTTAAAAAAATTAATGTTGTAGTGCAACAGAATACATAGCCACCTCTGACCCCGCCAAAGAGAACTGGGAGAATGAGAGCAATTATTTGATGATCACATAAAAATATGGCCTTGATCAAAAGTTTTAAAAATGTTATCTATCCAATAGCAATATCAGTGTTATTTTTTGCCTTCCATGTCAATTAGCAGTATGAATTGATACATTTGTGCATATAAATGTTGTATATAATATTACATTATATATTATATTACCTATGAGTGTTTAAAAGTTACTGAATATACTGTGTATATACATATGCAATCTAAAATTGTGAACATCATTTTAATACTAATTTAGGGCAATGTGATATAATTTGGTTACTTTATATTTTCTTTTGGTTTCTCTGCTTATCGGTACTGTATGATTTTCTCCACAGCTATGAGACAGGAAAAAGAATATTTTCTTTGATTTTTTTTTTTTTTTTTTTGAGACAGAGCCTCAAGCTGTCACCCTGGATAGAGTGCTCTGACATCACAGCTCACAGCAACCTCCAACCCCTGGGCTCGAGCGAGTATCCTGCATCCGCCTCCCAAGTAGCTGGGACTACAGGCGCCTGCCACAATGCCCAGCCATGTTTTGGTTGCAGCTGTCGTTGTTTGGCGGGTCTGGGCTGGATTCAAACCCGCCAGCTCAGGTGTATGTGGCTGGTGCCTTAGCCCGTTGAGCCACAGGCGCCGAGCCATTTTCTTTGATTTTTAATTCATTGGTTACCCTGTATCTTTCTCTGTATCTCTCCTTAGAGATCAGATTCAGAAACATGTAAAATGGTTAGTTGAGTGAGGGAGGCTTCTCTATGGGGAAGATAATTGTAGTCCTTAGCCATAGGTTTGAATAGAGAGCTATTTTAGTTACATTGTTAATTAAATAGGTTGTTATTGAATTTATTTGGGAAGGTTCTTTTTTTTCACATAGCTTCTTCAAACACATTAATCAAGAAGGCTCAAAAACTTTGAAATGGGCTCGGCGCCTGTGGCTCAGCAGGCTAAAGTGCCAGCCACGTACATCTGAGCTGGCGGGTTCAAATCCAGCCCGGGCCCGCCAAACAAAAAGGATGGCTGCAACCAAAAAATAGCCAGGCGTTGTGGCGGGCACCTGCAGTCCCAGCTACTTGGGAAGCAGAGGCAAGAGACTCGCTTGAGCCCAGGAGTTGGAGGTTGCTGTGAGCTGTGATGCCACAGCACTCTATCCAGGGTGACAGCTTGAGGCTCTGTCTCAAAAAACAAACAAACAAACAAAAAAACAACTTTGAAATACATCCTTCAAAATCAACTTCATGTAGGAAGCCATTTTTTATTGTTTTGGAGGACAGCTGAGCTGATCGCTATTCTGCCAAAACCACTAATTTTTTATGTTTTGAATAATTGGTGTAAATAGTTACAGCCTTCTAAATAGATATTGAAAATTAAGTAAAGGAATAGAAAGAAGGGAAAAAAAATAAAAAGATAGGAAATGAAAACAATTTATACTGAGTGTACAAAACTAGCTTTTAGGTTATGAAAGGCATTATAGAATGAATATATAGCAGGGATAAATGTGTACTCACATATTCAGAAGTACAGTAAATGTTCAATTCATTTGCTCTTTAAATTAAATTAATCATCACTCCAAGGTCCTATCCTCTTGCACGAGCAAGTTATTTGCCTTTTGTCACTTGGTGGTGTTGAGAGTGGCAGGTTTCTTCCAGGTTTTATGCAATAGCAAAGAAAAGAGATGATTTTGGGTTATCTGTTTTCACTGATTACTTCAGAGAAAGTCATGTTCCAATTTGAATTATCTCTTTGTTTGGTTGTAGTTCTTCTAGTTTGTGCCACATTCACAACAAAAGCTCCATTGTTTCTTTGCCTCATTTGAAGTTCATGCATCTTCGTTGAAGCTGAGGTCATCTGCACCTAGGATCTAGTGTCCCTATAGGCGCCATAAACTCTTATGCTCTAATCAATCTCACCAACTTTGCTGTGTGAATGACTCTTGTTATAACTTGTATGTGAGAATGATCATTTCTCGTATTGTCAGGATGTGCACACCCTCTTTTCTTCCTGTTAGCTTAAAGGCTTTTCCTCTTCCTCCTCCACAGTTCTCAGAAACATCACTTTAAAAAACTAAGATTTTTTTTTTAATGAAAAGACCTTTGAATTTTCAAGCAGCTGTGAATTTTCTTTTCTACTATCATGCTGAAGAAAAGGATATCAAAATGGCCTGAATTTACCCTTCAAATAATGAATGTGAAACTATATCAAAAAGCTTTCCACTTGCTACAACTGTAAATAATTGTCACCATCTACACAAACAGACACTCAAACACAGATACATAATAACTAAAATATTGAAAACAGGACAGCTGTAATGCAAGAAAAAAATAGCAAAAGCAACTTTTTCATTACTTCATTGTACATAATACTTTCAAAAACAGCATAGCTCTGCCCTTTAACAAAAATAATCATGGTGCTATTTAATGGATAAAGAGATATAGGATCAAATGTGGTATTGAAATAATATTACACATGACAAATACTTGATGAAGATTTTTAAAATTTATTTTTTATTTCAGAGTATTATAGAGGTCCACACATTTTGGTCACATAATTTGCATTTGTACATTTCAAGTCGAGGTTATGAAAGTGTCCTTCATATAGAATATGTGCATTGCATCCATGAGATGTGACTTTTCTCTACCTCCTATCCTCTCTCTTCTACCCCCTATTTGATTCCCATTGCGTTTTATTTCCATATGTGCACCTAAGTATTGATCAATTAGTTCCAATTTAGTATTAAGCACATGTGGTGTTTGTTTTTCCATTCCTGGGATACTTCACTTAGAAGAATGGTCTCTAGTTCTATCCAAGTTGTTACAAAAGATACTTAGTCACCATATTTTTCTGTGTTATCTTGGAGATCACTGAGTGTCTTTAAAACTGCTATTACGAATTCTTGGTCAGAGAGCACACACACTGCTGTCTTAGTATGATCAGTCACTGGGTCCCCGCTCTGCCCGCTGAGGTTCTGGTTCCCTGTTTGTTGTTGTTCCTTGTAGACATACACTGATGTCTTCATGTAGAAGATTAGCTGTTTATTCCACTCTTCTCTATTTGACTTTCTTTGGTTTATAGTGGATATGTTGGTTTAAATGGTCTTTGTAATTTGCTTGTTGATTTTCTTTTCTTTTTTTTTCCCCACTAGGTTACTGCCTCCTATTCATGACTACATGGCGCTTTATTCCAGGTCAGCCTCAGTTCTAGTAAGCAAGTGGGGGAAGTCACAAACTATTGTGGTAATGTGGCAAGGCTGGTTAGTAGTTTATTTCCAGGGGACCTGCAGAACAAATCTCCTACTGTGTAGCTGCTGAACATTAAACCTGATTTGGCGTCTCTTTTGGTTGAGTAACGGAATGGAGTTTCCAAGCCTGAGGAGAGTAGCCCCACATACTCCTGGAACTGAATCATCCTCATATTTGAGTTCTGGGATACTACTGGTGATAATCTCAGTGCTGTTTTTCTTGCTGTTTTGCTTGTTTGTTTGTTATATGGGAGAGTGAAACTAGCTTGTTTCTACACCATCATCTTGGAACCAGAAGTTTCCTAAATATATTTATTTTTATTTTTCAGGTGTTATGGGGAGACATAAAAAGACTATTGCAATTAGTGTTGTTTCAGTAATAATAATTATTGTAATTACTGCACTAGTGACTAAAACAGGTAGGTTTCATCCTTAATTATCTCACTTTTTTTTGTGGCTTTCAATTGTGTGATTATTTCAGAAAATAAAATAGTATGGAATATTTTCCATCTAAGTTTTAGAGGACAGTGCAATCTCAGTGTTAATCACTGACATCAGTCTTATATAAAAGGGAAAGTGTGTGTCAAACTAGTTTATTATTGAAATATTAAGATAAACTACATTTTCTTTGTAAGTTGTGCCAAAATTGTGTTATTTCTAAGAATTTCTCTATGTTTTCATTTCTGGTATTGCTAATTTGTGCTCTTATTTTTCTCTTTAAAATTTTTAAAAATCAGTTTTCCTACTGGTCTATCCTAGTTTAGCTTATTTAATAAAAGCCAACTTATGACTTGTTGAATTTTGCTATATTACATTGATTTGTTAGTCAATTGATTTTTGTTCTTTTTTAAAAAAATTGTCATTCTACTTGAGCTTTAATTCATCACTTACTAACTTTCTGAGATAGATATTTGTCTTTTCAAAAAATCTATCTTTCTTTTTTTCTTTTAAAAACATTAATTTCCAGGGGCAGTGCCTGTGGCTCAAAGGAGTAGGGCGCCAGCCCTATATGCCGGAGGTGGTGGGTTCAAACCCAGCCCTGGCCAAAAAAAGCAAAACAAACAAACAAACAAAAAAACATTAATGTCCCTCTAACCTTTAAAGGAGCATGATGTGTCTCAAAAGTTTAGTTATTATCCCTTAAGTTTGGATGTGCATTGTGTGTGTATATGTATATATATATGTGTGTGTATATATACTGTATGTATTATTCACATGTTATATATGGCGTGTGGGTATATATATATATATATCACATACTAGATACACCAAAATCTATAGTATAGCTATCCTCTAGTTCAAAGTATTTTCTACTTCCCATGATGACTTCTCTGAGTTGTGAGCTATTTAGCCTTGCATTATTTAATTTAGAAGTTTTGTGATATTCTAATTTTATTTTTGTTATTGACATATGGCTTAATTCTACTACAGTCAGATGACACGTTGTAAATGTCTTCAATCTTTTAAAATTTTGGTTTCCACTTTATTGTCCTGTATCATAGTATGTGTTCTATACATACCTTAAAAGAATGTATATTTTATAGCTGTTGGACTTAGCTCTCTAGGTATGTCAATTGGCTTAGCTTTGTTAGTCCTGGTGTTCAGATATGATTATCCTTATATGTTGACAGTAGGTGACAGTTTAGCTAATCATTTTGTTATTGTGCCTCATGGGCCACCAGTGTCACATTCATAACTGATAATTGGACCAATGCCCTAAAAGTGAATGATATTGGAAAACCAAAATCATATTTCATCCTTAAGGTTCTGTTCCTGTATCACTCTCGGTATCAAAAACTGATTCACTCTGTGTGTGCTCAGAAAAAACAAACACATTAAGAGTAAGACTTGGATATAGAAATTATGTGAATGTGCGAGAATCTGGGGACTAATGCATAATTGAAGTCCAGTGCCATATTGCTAGAGGAGAAATTATCACTAATAATATTGGTTTGATGGGCCAATGTGTTTGGAGAACACAGATAATACTAGAGGAAATTCTTAGAAACTAAGATATCTAGCTGCCAAGACTGCAAGAGGAGAACTCCAAGGTCTGTGAAGCCCCTACCTCAGGATCTATATGAATAATATCTTTTGCTTTAGTTCCCCCTTCCCAGTCTCACATGGGTTCCTTTCATTAACTAACCTAGAACTACACAGTGATGGTGGTACCTTGATGACAACAGGAAATCCAGTGTCTTGTTACATATTCTGTTTTATTGTTTTAATTATTTCCTTGAATATTGAAGCGTGTACCTTAGATTTATTACAGTCTAAATAAAATTTTTTTTTTTTGAAACAGAGTCTTACTTTGTCATCCCTGGTAGAGTGCTATGGTATCACACCTCAAAGCAACCTCTAACTCTTGGGCTCAAGCGATTCTCTTTTCTCAGCCCCCCAAGTAGCTGGGACTACAGTCACCTGCCACAGCACTTGGCTATCTTTTAGAGATGGGGGTCTCACTCTAGTTCAGGCTGGTCTCAAACTCGCAAGCTCAGGCTTTCCACCCACCTCAGCCTCCCAAAATTCAGGGCTTATAAGAATGAGATTTCATTATAATTCCTTTACCCAGAAATGGCAAGGTTGATGCATATAAGTAGAATACTACTGGTTTTCCAGTAAGGAATGCTTGTATGTCACTAAAGTTGGAGTTGAAAGGAATATAAAGGCCTTGTTAAATTCTAAACTTTTATATTTTACCTTACATAACCAAAGGAGTATAATTTTTTTCAACCTGTTATGTTTTACCTAACATGACCAAAGGAGTATAATTTTTTTCTTTTTTTTGTTTTTTGTTTTTTTGAGACAGAGCCTCAAGCTGTCACCCTGGATAGAGTCCTGTGGCATCACAGCTCACAGCAACCTCCAACTCCTGGGCTCAAGTGAGTCTCTTGCCTCCGCTTCCCAAGTAGCTGGGACTACAGGCGCCTGCCACAACACTGGGCCATTTTTTGGTTGTAGCCATCATTGTTTGGCAGGCCTGGGCTGGATTAGAAGGTGTACGTGGCTGGCGCCTTAGCCTGTTGAGCCACAGGCGCCGAGCCAAGGAGTATAATTTTTTCAACCTATTATATGAAAGATATACAAATCTGGTTATGAATAGAATCTTTTACATCACAATCCTGTCTTTCTCTAATGATTCAAAAATACAGTAGCTTATTATTTTATGATTTTTAGAATATGTGTTTGTCTCGTTTTTAGTTATATCAGTTCCGCATCCTCAAAGTTTTTGCCCAGATGATTGGATTGGCTTCCACAACAAGTGTTATTATTTCTCTGAAAAAGAAGGGAATTGGGAATCAAGTAGAGGAAACTGTTCCAAAGAACGTGCTGACCTAACAACAATTGACAATGAGAAAGAAATGGTAAGTAATTTAGTATGTATTCCTTCTGAATTACCTTGCACTAAAGCATTGGAAATATTTAAATAACATTACAGTTTGAAAAACTTTTCACTCATGCCTATCTATGCAAAAGTTTGGAGGTGTTCAGAATATACTGTATGAGATTAAAAAAAAACTGGGGATATTTTCTTTGAAAAGTGTAGGACTTACATCAAGTAATAGACTTGATATTTAGCTTTGTGTTTTAAAGAGTGCAAGTAGAAGAGATTGATAATATTTGGAAATCTACTGTGCCAAGCAAAGAGAATTCCCTTAAGAAGAAGGCAGTTTTCCATTATACTTGCTTTGAAGATATTTATTCTTCATTATTCTCTACCTTGTTTTACCGTCTGAACACTTCATCAAAATGCTCTCTGCCACTTTTGCAAAAGTGAAATCAAAAATTTCCCCAGACCAGAATATGAGCTTTCACCCTATGTCTTGTCTGGAACTGCGTCCTTAGCTATATCACACAAAATCAGATATTATGAAAAGTCTAGTGGATCCTTGTAGGCATTTACATGACAAAATCCCTGTAAGAAAACTTTTTAAGAACTTTAGCAAGGGATAGTAAAATGGTACCTCTAAATTTGAAATTTGTTCTTTCCCCTACTCCCTTAAAGGGTAACCATGTGTCTTTACCTTTATTTAATCTCCTTAAGAGACTTATATTACAGAAAAGATAATATAACTTGATTAATTTTTTTGGCAAATAATGAGCAATCAAGAAGTATTTCATGTGAAGCAGAACAGCACAACATTGTTAAAAGACAGCTGTGTGTTATTTCTGTGGTAAGCAAAGTATATTTATACAATCTACCTGAAGATGGGTTCACATTTAAATGTATGTAAATCAGGCTGGTTCATTATAGATCAGTGCAAGGAAACTAAACTATTTTGCAAGCAACCAACATTCTGGAAAGCTTAATAAAACATGAAAAGCTAGATGTGGGGTAGGCAAGTTTACTTAAGCTTATAATTGTAGCAATCTGGGAGGCAGAGGCAGGTAGATTGCTTGAGCGCAGAAAGTCAAGACCAACCTGAGCAACAATGAGACCCCATCTCTACTAAAAATAGCTGGATGTGGCTCGGCGCCTGTGGCTCAACGGGCTAAGGCGCCAGCGACGTACACCTGAGCTGGCGGGTTCGAATCCAGCCCAGACCTGCCAAACAACAATGACGGCTGCAACCAAAAAATGACCGGGCATTGTGGTGGGCCCCTGTAGTCTCATCTACATGGGAGGCGGAGGCAGGAGACTTGCTTGAGCCCAGGAATTGGAGGTTACTGTGAGCTGTGATGCCACGACACTCTATCCAGGGTAACAGCTTGAGGCTCTGTCTCAAAAAAAAAAAAAAAATAGCTGGATGTTGTGGCAGGTGCCTGTAGTCCTACTACCTACTCAGGAGGCTGAAACAAGAGGATCGCTTGAGCCCAAGAGTTTGAGGTTGCCGTGAGCTATGATGACACCACAGCACTCTACCCAGTGTGACAGAGTAAGACCCTGTCTGAAAGAAAAGAAAAGTAAAGCTAAATGTGTTAAGACTGAAGAACTGAGGTGGAAGCATAATTTAATAGGAAGGGCTTCCATAGCCAGTGATGTCACTGCTGAATTTTGTAGGAGTTTTCAATATGAACATTCTAAGAAATCCTCTGACTGCTCCTTCATAGTTCCTAATGAAGGAAAGAAAGGTAAATTAGCAGCAGGAAAGTGCTACTGAAAATTTGAAGGATAAAGAAACGAAAACACGGGTGGTGCCTGTGGCTCAGTGAGTAGGACATCAGCCCCATATGCCAGTGGTGGCAGGTTCAAACCCAGCCCCGGCCAAAAACACCAAAAAAAAAAAAAAAAAAAAAAGTGCTAAAAAAAAAAGAAATGAAAACACAATCAATATTAAAAAATATTTGCTATAGGAATCCTGTCAACAAAGATTGACAAAAATAGTGAAAATCGGGGAACACAAAGAAGTACATAAAAATAATTAATGTTCAGTCTGGGAGAAATCATTAAATGTATCAGGGAAAAACGGTTGTACTGTTTGGATCAAAAGACTGATCATAAAATATACCGATGTATTTCGAAGATCATAGATAACTAATGAACTACACACACTGGAAAAGCTTTTTTTTTTTTTTTGAGACAGAGCCTCAAGCTGTCACCCTGGATAGAGTGCTATGGCATCCACAGCTCACAGCAACCTCCAATTCCTGGGCTCAAGCGAGTCTCTTGCCTCTGCCTCCCAAGTAGCTGGGACTACAGGCATTCGCCACAATGCCCGGCCATTTTTTTGGTTGCAGCCGTCATTGTTGTTTCGCAGGCCCGGGCTGGATTCGAACCTGCCAGCTCAGGTGTACGTGGCTGGCGCCTTAGCCCGTTGAGCCACAGGCGCCGAGCCAGAATGATGGCTTTTTTTTTTTTTTTTTTTTGAGGCAGAGCCTCAAGCTGTCACCCTTCATACAGTGCCATGGCATCATAGCTCACAGCAACTTCTAATTCCTGGGCTCAAGCGAGTCTCTTGCCTCTGCTTCCCAAGTAGCTGGGACTACAGGCGCCCGCCACAACGCCCGGCCATTTTTTTGGTTGCAGCCGTCATTGTTGTTTCGCAGGCCCGGGCTGGATTCGAACCTGCCAGCTCAGGTGTACGTGGCTGGTGCCTTAGCCCGTTGAGCCACAGGCGCCGAGCCCAGAATGATGGCTTTTAAAACAGATTTTTGTCTTATGAGCAACTTTTCAGGAATATATTTTCTTTTTCTTTTTTTTTTTTTTAGAGACAGAGTCTCACTTCATCGCCCTTGATACAGTGCCGTGGCTTCACACAGCTCACAGCAACCTCCAGCTCTTGGGCTTAGGCAATTCTCTTGCCTCAGCCTCCCTAGTAGCTGGGACTACAGGCGCCTGCCACAATGCCCGGCTATTTTTTGTTTTTTGCGGTTCGGCCAGGGCCGGGCTTGAACCCACCACCCTGGGTATATGGGGTCAGCACCCTACTCGCTGAGCCACAGGCGCTGCCCAGGAATATGTTTTCTATATACAGTTAAGAACTGTACTCTAGGCTCGGCGCCTGTGGCTCAGCGGGCTAAGGCACTAGCCACGTACACCTGAGCTGGTGGGTTCGAATCCAGCCCGGCCCACCAAACAACAATGATGGCTGCAACCAAAAAATGGCCAGGCGTTGTGGTTGGCGCCTGTGGTCCCAGCTACTTGGGAGGCAGAGGCAAGAGACTCGCTTGAGCCCAGGAATTGGAGGTTGCTGTGAGCTGTGATGCCCCAGCACTCTATCC
>CAUYON010121336.1:0-11434 GCA_963573935.1 Arctocebus calabarensis
ACTGGTGAAGGTGCTGGGAACACTATTGAAATGACAACAAGGTATTTGGAATATTCCATAAACTCAGTTGGTACAGCAGGCGCAGGGATTTAGAGAACTGACTGCAATTTTAGAAGAAATTCTGCTGTGGGGTGGCGGTGATACCTGTGGCTCATCGAGTAGGGCGCCAGCTCCATATACTGGATGTGGCAGGTTCAAACTCGGCCTCGGCGAACTGCAAAAACAGAAAAATAGCCGGGTGTTGTGACGGGCGCCTGTAGTCCCAGCTACTCGGGAGGCTGAGGCGAGAGAATCCCCTAAGCCCAGGAGTTAGAGGTTGCTGTGAGCTGTGTGACGCCACAGCACTCTACCAAGGGCGATAAAGTGAGACTCTATCTCTACAAAAAAAACAAAACTAAACTAAATTCTACTGTGGGTAAAACCCTGTCAAACAGCATCGTGTGCTACAGAGCACTCTTTCAGGAGAGGAGAGCCCACAGATACAGCAAACCTTATTTTACAAAATTGCCATTCACCCCAGCCTTCAGCAACCATCACCTTGTTTAGTCAGCATGGAAGCACCTGTAGAAAGATTGTGAGTCTGAAGACTCAGATTGATAACAATTTTATCAATCTGACTCAGATTTGATAACTTTTTTTAGCAATAAAGTATTCTTTAATTAAGGTAGGTACATATTTTAAGACGTAATGCTACATTGATAGGCTACAGTAAATGTATCCCGACTTTTACATGCACTGAGAAACCTAAACAATCATGTGACCTGCTTTATTTTTACCATGGTGGCTGGGAGTGAATCTGCCTCATCTCTGCAGGCTGTAATTGGGTAGAGATCCCTCTGTGCAGGATTACCCCTGTGTCTCTGTCTTTTTCCTTGGGCTGGTTAGTCTGGCCGCAGAGGGGTTTTGCCTCTCAGTGTTCTGGAAAGGATGGAGGGTCCTTGAATTCAGTCTGCTGCTTTTCTTTAGTGCTTTCTCTAGACCAGCTTTGCTTTGCCTGGGTTGGGGATCAGGGATTGAAGTGAGGACCAAGGGGTCCGTTTCCTTCCAAACCTTCTGCCAGTCTCTTCCTTCCACTCTGCTTGTGTCCGGTCTTGAGGCTGCCGAGTTCCTTCCTTCCCTGAGCCTCCCTGGGCCTCTGCTGAGGGATCTGTATTTCTTCTTGGTTTTTGCCTCCTACTCTCCCCTTGTCCCCGTCTTAACCTGGTAGACACTAGTATCCTGCAGGTGTCACGGCCCCTGTGCCAGCTTCTCACTTCGTTGACTTCTCTCTGCTATTGTTTCTGTCTTGTTTCTTTTGCCCTCGGCAGTTAATGCCTAATTTTTAGAACTCCTTTATTTTCAGCGTAATGGTATTTTTGAAAGGGGTGGAAACCCACATACATGTTGAAACACAAATCCCAATTAGTGCCTGTTGTGGCTTTTGAGTGGCCCGCTTGTGACTATTTGTTGACCCAGGAGCTTCTCAAGGCTCTCGTGACCAGGCTTTCTTCTTACACTTCATGCTTTAGGATGCACTTTTTTATCTTCCAGGATTTTGAAGTCTGTCTGGCCTATTGCTGTTCTTTTTCTTATTTCATAGAATTCTTAATTCCATTTATTTGTTCGTTTTATTTTGATTTCTTAATTGAATTTTTTTCTCTTAGTTAAGACAGATGGAGGGCAGAAGGTGAATGCAGTGCATGCCCAGCTCTCACAGGCAGTTGAAACTGCTGATGGGTAGTAACTTGCGTGCTTTCATTCACCCTGCAGCTGATGTGGCCCAGCAGTTCCAGTACGCTGTTCGAGTTATTGGCAGCAACTTTGCCCCAACTGTTGAAAGAGATGAATTTCTAGTAGCTGAAAAAATCAAGAAAGAACGTACGTATTTTTCTTAAATGTTATGTATTGGATTCTTAAATGTGTCAAAGCATAAGGATATATATGTATATATGCATGTCATTCCCAAGCACATTTTAATTATAGGTACTATTAAAAATAAGGACAACTGAATTCAGTCTTAGTAGTGAAAGAGGTTTGTTTTAAATGCCGTAACAATGTGATGAGTTTTAGAGTGTGAGGAAGATAAAAGGGCTTGGTGAAACTTCCCTCTTCTCTCGTGATGTGTGGTGTTACTGTTATGTACCTCAGAGCAGCTCATGTAGAGCATGAGAACATGGTCTTGGCAAGTGAGCAACTATTAGTGAATCAAGTACTGCTTTGGATTGCCACCTTCCAAACTTCTGGTACTTCAGGACTTTGGTGAGCATTTTAATTCTGAGATGGTACATAAAGCCTCCTTAACCTTACAGAAGGAAGGTTAGCTCTTTCTCTGTTTGTTGTTGGCAGTGGGTTATGGTTGTGCAGGTGGGTTCTGCCACTCCTCTGCCTCAGGTGTGTCTGGGGGGTGTGCCTAAAGCTTGGCTTTAGGCAGGTGGCAGTCCTGAGTAGCTCCCTGGAGAACAGCTCTACTGTCATTTGAAAGGTTGTGTTTCCTGGCACTTCTCTGGGCTGCAAAAGCTAAGCCCCAGGAGCTTGCAAGTTCCCCGCTGGGGCCTGGCTGTTAAACTGCCAAGGGAGTGGACATTGGCCTGTGTCTAAGTAATAACATCTTCTAGACGTCAGTTCTTCATTGCAGAGTTCTTCACCCCAGCTGTTGCTTTATGGACTAGCCAGTGGTCTGTTGGAGGTCCAGCTCTGCTGTGCGGCCAGACTGGATGGTGCATCAGCTTGTTAGCCCGTGATGTGGTTGAGGCTGTGACCTGTAGAGTCTTCACATCTGGACGTAGTTGTCTTTGCCCGTTTAGGGTGTGATGAGGGACCTAGGTCTGAAATGGTCCATCAGATTCCAAGCTTTGATGTTACTTAGCATGCATATATTTAAGGCAGAGGAGTAACAATGGAAGATTTAAGCGGTTGTTAACATACTAATATTTGTCTTTTTGTGTCTGTAAAACTGAACACAGGGACAGTGCACTCTCTTCTTGAACCATAAACCATTTTGCATTTTTAGATAACCCCAGCGGTCAAGTGCTGTATTAACAGGCCATTCCCAGGGACAGTGCACTCTCTTCTTGAACCATAAACCATTTTGCATTTTTAGATAACCCCAGCGGTCAGGTGCTGTATTAACAGGCCATTCCCTGTGTAAGTTTGCCTGTCACGGCCTCATGCTGACCCTGTTACATGCTTATGTAGTAGCAAAGAATAAAGTTTGTCTGAACTTACAGTACAACTGATAGCTACATTGTTACATTAGAAATTCAAGGAAGTCTTGGATTTTTTAAAAGAAGAAAACTAACCATGCACGCTTTGTTTCATTTGTGCTGTGTTTTTGAAATCAAGGCATTTTGTGTGCAGACTCAGTATGCCCCTGCAGTGTCCAGCAGCTCTCCTTGGACACCTGCAGTGCACATCACCTCCCTGAGTACCTGTAGTCCTTCATGTGATGGTTACTGTTGGTCTGTTATGTTTTATCTAAGACATTTGAAATTTGATTACATTGTTGATACAAGTTAAGATAGCTCTGCCCTCTGGAATAACACAGGAAAGTTAAGTTTTAATTTTATGTGGCTGACTTCAATATAAAATGCTAGTGTGTTTTATATTGAAACAAAAAGCAAAAGTGATCATATGTGACAATTTTTTTTTTCTGAGACAGAGTCTTACTATGTCGCTCTAGGTAGAGTGTCGTGGTGTCATAGCTCACAGCAACCTCCAACTCTTGGGCTTAAGAGGTTCTCTTGCCTTAGCCCCCCCAAGTAGCTGGGACTGCAGGTGCCCGCCTCAATGCCTGGCTAGTTGTTGTTGTTGTTGTCGTCGTCTAGCGTGGTGCCTGGTGCATGTGGCTATTGCCCTAACCACTGAGCGATGGATGCTGAGCCCTAACAATTGTTAATTCTTTAATTTTGCACATTGCCAAGTATGGTGCGTTGTAACTTGAGATTTGTTTTGCTTTGTTGAGCAATTTTCTAGATAAAACATTTATTTGTAAATATTCTGTATTTTTTTCTTACTGTTTTATTATCCTCTGGTGAATTGGTGTCAGTCTCATTCTATAGAAAGAACATCCCTTGCTTAATTTAATGGTTGTATTGGAGTATATTTATATAAATTTTAAAGGTAGCAAATTACAGTATATTAAATTTTAATTGCATTAATCTTGTTGAATATACTTTATATATTTTCAAAATAGCTTTACCTCTCTTTATGGGAGAAGTTGAAAGTACCGTTATGATTAGGATTATGTCATCTGTGGTATGTGCTTCTGGATTAGTACATGACCCCAGCATACTTTCTTAGCTGAACATGAGAGAATATTGGGTATAAAGTTAGTCATTACCTTTGTACAAACCAAGTGGAAGATCTAAGGCTCCATGTGACTGGCTAATGAGGTTTTAATAAAGTCCTACCACTGAGTGGGCGAACACAGAGACTCAGTGGGGAGTCCTGAAGTTATCTGTGAGCTTATTGAAGTGGTTCCTTTTCCAGTAAGTGGAACGCTATATTTTGGTGTGTGTAATGTGCTCCCATGTATAATGTGCACTCGCATTTTTGGTTTAAACTTCCAGGAAAAAAACCTTCCATTTTATTTTTTAAATTAAAATTTCCACTTATTTATGGTTAGGTACTTTTTTTTATATTGGTAAAATAATTTTAACACTTATTTTTTAATGTGGTTACACTTTTAATACATCAGCGTAAATAGAAGATTTAAAAACATAGATACAGAATTTGTACTACCCATGTAAATGCACATTCTTATTGTTCCCTCAAAAGTTTGCGAGAGAGTGCGCGTTATACGTGGCGGGTCGCGGCAGTGTGCGTGGCCTGTGTGCAGTGCTGTGTGCAGTGCTGTGGAAGTGAGTCTCCTCCCCACATATGGTCTGCAGCTTCCCCTCCGCTGAGTACAGCACAGAATGAGCTTCTCATTTGTTACAGTTGATTCCAGGTAATTTGTAAGTGTATGGAACATCCAGAGACATTTATTAATAAAACAAATTAGTCGGTGAAAATTAATGTGCTATTTTGAATTTTATTTGAAACCTCAGTTGATTGTTACAAATGAGACATTGCTGTATATCTTAACAAAAATGTTTGGAATGTGAGGTTTTCAAGTTAAATAAACTATCATGATTTTATAAGTTTCATTGTTTCACAGTCTATCCTTACCTCAAGGTAGCCATTGTTAACCAGTTAAATTGGTAGTGTTTGCTTCACTGTCACAATTATAGATAGAATCTAAGTGATCCCATTATTCTCATTTTTTATTTAATTTTCATGTGAATGCTATGATCCCACTAGTACTGTTCATATTTATTAGTACACAGGTCAGAGAGGTTAAATGGCTGGAGCTGTTAGTTTGACAGTGACTTCTAGCTGAAGCTGGGGACTCTCCCATCCCTTCAGAGCGGTGCAGCAGTGTCATGAGCAGGTGCTGCTGCAGTGTTAACGTGTCCTTTTCTGATTCCAGTTACTCGCCAGAGAAGAGATGCTGATGCCGCTTTGTTCTCAGAGCTCCACAGGAGGCTCCATTCACAGGTGCGGTGCAGGGTCTGGGGGACATTTCACTGGTTCCTGGGTACATTACTCCAGGTTTGGAACATTTGCCAGTGTCTGTCCTTTTTTCTTACTTGCTGCCTGTTGGAAGAATTGTTGTCTTGGGCCACATGTTAAATACACAAACACTAATGAAAGCTGGTAGCAGGTAAAAAAAAAAGGCTCATACTTCTCATGGTGATACCTGACACCACAGATAAGCAACAGTCCTCAAATAATTTGCATGTAGCCTGCAGGTCAGACATCCCTGAACTTTTTTTTTGTGGTGTCACATTAAACTTTTCTGTAATCAATAATGATTTAATTGTAGATAACATTTATATTTATCTACTATAATTGTAGATAACATTTAATGTTATCTACTTTTAATTGTAGATAACATTTGCTTTTTCAAAAGAGTTTCAGTACTTGAAGTAGGTTTTGGCTGAATTTAATGCTAAATTACTTATAAAAATGAATGAAAGTACACTGGGAGAGTAGTTAGACTTTTTTTTTTTTTTTGTGGTTTTTTGGCCAGGGCCGGGCTTAAACCTGTCACTTCTGGTATATGGGGCCGGCACCCTACTCCTTGAGCCACAGGCACTGCCTCAATAGTTAGACTTCGTAGGTTTTGGTGGTTACCTTAATTATATTCCTAGAAGGAAGCACATTGATGGAAGTAGTCTTGGCTGTCTGTAGGTAATAGCGGAAGTTTTATCAGGTTGATATACTTTACTGCTCATTAGGCTCTGGTTTGTACTGTACATGATAACACTGGGTGGTGATGTTTGTGATTGGATGTTAACATTAAAGGGTTGTTCTAGCCTGGTGTTTTTATAAAGGACTTTGCTAATGCCAAGACATTAATTGAATTATAGGGTGAGATTTTTGTGGTTTTTGAATGTAAAGGAACGTAGTTCGTCCAGCTCATTCTCCTTTTATAGAGAAGGTGAATCCAGTGAAGTTTACTGCACCTAATAATGTTCATGTTAGGACAGTAAAATGATGGGGTTAGGCCTGATGTTTCTAGTGATAAGACTCGTATTTTTTGAGTCTTCCTCTCTGTTCATACATGGAACTCTTAGAACAAGCCTAAGTTTACTTGCTGATGATTGTGATTCCTTAATTCAGTTTGACTTTGAATTTACCTTTAAGTGTGTTTTTTTCATACTTTGATCTTTGATAATATTTTTGAAATATTTTACAAAGTAAGAAATAGGAAACTTTTTT
This sequence comes from Arctocebus calabarensis, assembly GCA_963573935.1. NCBI lineage: Eukaryota > Metazoa > Chordata > Mammalia > Primates > Lorisidae > Arctocebus > Arctocebus calabarensis. The sequence continues at coordinate 6,745 of CAUYON010121336.1, forward strand.
ATATATTCATTTGCATGCAAATTGTTTCAAACTGCTCTATCATTTGCTTGCCGTAAATCTTTCTCCATTTCAAAGTTGTACATGGAAGTTGAAAAGACTTGGTTGGATTTCACATTTCCCAGCCTTCTGAGATCCCGAAAGAGAGAATTTCCTTCCATGAAAGCTGTTGTATCTATTAATATTGGCCATTGGACGAAAAGACATTTAGAAACTTTGTACTTTAAAATGGTTGTTTTCTATAATTGTGGAACTCTCAGTATTTATTCCTAAATATCAGTGATTTGAATAGTGACCTTCTTTTTGAGGCTAACTTAAAACTTAACTTGCTTAGTTTTTTCATTGCATGAGATGAAAAATGTTAGGAAACAATAGTACGACACTGGTAATTAAACTAAGTAGAAAAATATAGTTTAGTAGCCATATCATCATTTTGCTAAAATAATCACTGAGATTATTTTTGTGCTGTTTTCTCAGGGGGCCCTTGTTGGTGAGTGCCGTGCATACCCTGGGGAGGGAGGCCCAGACCTGGAGGAGGGACTTGGGGAGTGGAGGGCGGGTCTGGGTGTGACGGTAGACGGGGGAAGGCACTGTGCGGGCTGGGGCTGGACTGTGAAGTGTAGCCGGCAGGGAAAGGCTGCAAGGAGGGAGGGTGGCTCATGAGAGATGGGCAGGCCGGTGCACAGTGCCTGTGGGAGGACGCTGGCTGGCTCCTGTCCACACCTTGGCACATGCTCACTGCTCTTCAGAGACTGATCTTGGGTGTTTTACACCTGCTCTTTTTATTGTGAAAAGTGTGGCCTCTCCCTTTAAATTTTGTTCTTTGTTGGAACTTTGTGCACTCTTTGCCCTGTGCCTGCTTTCTGAAGTAAAAGCCGAGGCTTCCTCACAGCACTCTCCTACTGCATTTCCTGCCGCCTTTCCTGTGCCGGCAGCTGCCTTTGCTCAGACAGTCCTTAGAGACTCTTCCAGCAGAGCCCAGTCTCTCCGGGGAGTCCTACATGAGCTGTGAAGTGCCATTTGTCACATCGCATCTGGTCTGTTTACCATGAGACGTAACAGGGATCAGGTGGGAATCATTAGAGTGTCTGAAAAAGTCTGTAAATAAATTTAAATACTTGGGATGAGCTTATTCTTTAAAGAAACTTTCAGGTAATATTTAATATAATGAAGCATTTGCACAATGTAAGAAGTCCTATAATTTGTTTTGTAAATAAAGATACTTATATATTCTAGCGTATGCACGCAAAGGTAAGGCTGTATGAATAGAGTACAATGCTGTGCAGATTCGAGGTGAGACATCTGAGGCTTGGCCTCTGTGCGAATGAGGCTGCCGTGACGCACAATTGGAAATTAATGAACTGTGAAATGCTAACCCTACATGGAAACTCAGGGTTAGTTATCCTGAACTCTGTGCCTCAGAACCCCATCTTCAGTTTGGGTGTATGTGGTGCTGAGGCTAAGTCCTGCACTTTAGGATTCTTTTCTCATAATACTCTTTTGTGTCCTAAATGTGACATTGATAAATTAAAAAAGAAAACAAAACATGTTTTATGACATTTGTCTTATAATCACTGTGCTTTGGAAGTTATGTGAATTATTTCCAGGAGGGCAATACTGTTATTTTTCAAAAAGGAAAATCCAAACAACTTGTTCTCGTTAGGGACTTTGGAGTTGATTATGTAGGAAGTGTCTCTCCCTTCTGGGGGGCGGGGTGTGCTAGTTACACTCCCCAAAATGAGCAGAGGGGGCTTTATGTCTCCATGTGGTTTCTAAAATGCATTTCTGTTTTGGAAATAAGTATAGGTTAGGAGAGAGGAAAACGAGACTGGAGAGAAACATAAAATAGTTCTTCAACATTCATTTTCTTTCTAAACAGGGAGTTTTGAAAAACAAGTGGTCAATTCTCTACCTCTTGCTGAGCCTTAGTGAGGACCCGCGCAAGCAGCCAAACAAGGTGAGTGGCTCTGCCCCAGCAACCTGGTGTCTTGTTGGGGCAATTATACCAAATTTTGATAGGAATTAACTATAGGTGAGAAAGTAGCAGGAGCAAAGCAAAAAGCTTACGTGATCCTGGAAGGTCAAGGGCTTTCATTTTCCTTTTCCCCCCTTATTTCTTAATAGTTTTGAAATGTACCATTGCATCATGCACATTAGATGAGGTCCCCTCAAATACCCTCCCTCCTCCTTCCCTCCCCCTTCCTCTCTCTCTTCTTCCCTCCTACTTTCTGGACTGTAGTTAACGTTTTGCCATTTGTATGAGTGGTAGGTGATTATATATTGATTTCATTGTAGTATTGAGTACATTGGATACTTTTTTCCCCATTCTTGAGATACTTTATTAAGAAGAATATGTTCAAGCTCCCTCCAGGTAAACATAAAAGATGTGAAGTCTCCATCTTTTTTATGGCTGCATAGTATTCCATGGTGTACATATACCACAATTTGTTAATCCATTCATGGGTTGATGGGCACTTGGGCTGTTTCCATGTCTTGGCAATTATGAATTGGGCTGCAATAAACATTCTGGAGCAAATGTCTTTGTTGTAAAATAATTTTTGATCATCTGGGTATATACCTAGTAGAGGTGTTGCAGGATCAAACAGTAGGTCTATTTTTAGTTCCTTGAGTGTTCTCCAAACTTCTTTCCAAAAAGGTCATATTAGCTTGCATTCCCACCAGCAGTGTAGAAGTGTTCCTGCCTCTCCGCATTCACGCCAACATCTGTAGTTCTGGGATTTTGTGATGTGGGCTAATCTTACGGGAGTTAGATGGTATCTCAGAGTGGTTTTGATTTGCATTTCTCTGATGATTAAGGATGATGAGCATTTTTTCATGTGTTTATAGGCCATGCGCCTTTCTTCATCAGAGAAGTTTCTGTTCAGGTCTCTTGCTCACATAGAAATGGGGTTATTTGTTCTTTTCTTATTGATTAGTTTGAGTTCTCTATAGATTTTAGTTGGAAGCATAATCTGCAAAAATCTTCTCCCATTCTGAAGGTTGTCTGTTTGCTTTACTTACTGTGCTCTTGGCTGTACAAAAGCTTTTTAGTTTGATCAGATCCTGGTAATGTATTTTTGGTGTTGCTTCAGTTGCCTGTGGGAGTCCTTGTCATAAAATATTCTCCCAGGCCAATTTCTTCAAGTGTTTTCCCTGCACTCTCTTCTAGTATTTTCATAGTTTCCTGTCTTAAGTTTAAATCTTTTATCCAGTGAGAATCAATTTTTGTTAATGGTGAAAGGTGGGGGTCCAGTTTCATTCAGTCTTCTATAGGTCACCAGCCAGTTCACCCAGCACATCTGTTAAATAGGGAGTCTTTCCCCCACTGAATATTTTTCATAGGCTTGTCGAAGATCAAATGACAATAAGTAGCTGGGTTCATCTCTTGGTTCTCTATTCTGCTCCATAAATCTACCGCTCTGTTTTTGTGCCAGTACCATGCTGTTTTGATCACTATAGATTTATAGTATAGCCTGAAGTCTGTAATGTGATACCTCCTGATTTGTTCTTATTTCTGAGTAATGTATTGGCTATTTGGGGGTTTTGTTTGATTCTGTATAAAACGAAGTACTATTTTTTCAAGTTCTGTAAAGTATGACAGTGGTGCTTTAATAGGGATTGCATTAAATCTGTAGATTGCTTTGGGTAGTATGGATATTTTAACAATGTTGATTCTTCCCAGCCATGAGCATGGTGTGTTTTTCCATTTGTTAACATCTTCAGCTATTTCTTTTCTCAGAGTTTCATATTTCTCTTTATAGAGCTCTTTCACATCCTTCGTTAGGTGAATTCCCAGATATTTCATCCTCTTCGGCACTATGGTAAAAGGAATAGAGTCCTTGACTGTATTTTCAGCTTGGCTATTGCTGACATATATAAAAGCTACTGACTTGTAAGTATTGATTTTGTATCCTGAGATGCTGCTGTATTCCTTGATCACTTCTAAGAGTTTTGAAGTTGAGTATCTGGGATTTTCCAGATACATGATCATATCATCAGTGAAGAGTGAGAGTTTGATCTCCTCTGACCCTATTTGGATACCCTTGATCACCTTCTCATGCCTGATTGTGATGGCTAAGACTTCCATTACTATGTTGAATAGCAGTGGAGACAGGGGGCATCCTTGCCTCATTCTTGATCTGAGTGGAAATGTTTTCAGTTTTACACCATTCAATATGATATTGGCTGTGGGTTTACGGTAGAGAGCCTCTATCAGATTAAGAATGTCTCTTCTATACATATAAGTGTTCTGATCATGAAAGGATGCTGGATAGTATCAAAGGCTTTTTCTGCGTCAATTAAGAGAATCATATGGTCTTTTTTTTTTTTTTACAGTTTTTGACCGGGGCTGGGTTTGAACCCGCCACCTCTGGCACATGGGGCTGCTGCCCTACTCATTTGAGCCACATGCACTGCCCCGGTCTTTGTTTTTAATTTTATTGATGTGATGTATTATATTCATAGATTTGCATATGTTGAACAAACCCTGTAACCCTGGAATAAAACCAACTTGATCATAATTTTTTTGCTGTGTTGTTGAATTATGTTTGCTAAGATCTTATTGAATATTTTTGCATCAATATTCATTAATGATATTGGTCTGTAATTTTCTTTCTTTGTTGGATCCTTTCCTGGTGGATCAGGGTGATATTTGCTTCATAGAATGTGTTGGGAAGGATTCCTTTTTTGTCTA
>CAUYON010121337.1:0-90363 GCA_963573935.1 Arctocebus calabarensis
GCCACAGCACTCTACCAAAGGTGATAAAGTGAGACTCTGTCTCTACAAAAAAAAAATTACCTGGGTGTTATGGTGGGCACAGCTACTTGGGAAGCTGAGGCATGAGGATTGCTTCATCCCAAGGGTTTGAGGTTGCTATGAGCTATGATGACAACAGGGCACTGTACCCAGGGTGACAGAGTAAGACTCTGTCTCAAAAGAAAAAAAAAGGCAAAGACAAGAAAAGAAAAAGGAAAAAAAAAAAAAAAAAGGAAAAGAAAAAGAAGGAAACCAGGTCTGTCTACATCACCCAGGCTGGAGGGAGATCATAGCTCACTGCAACCTTGAACAGGGGTTCCAGCAATCCTCGGGCCTCAGCCTCTGTAGGTGCTTGTGCCATCACACCCTATGATCTTCTCTACAACTCTTATCAGTGCCTGAAAACCACACACTAGTTTATCTTGTTTGGGGTCTGTCTCGTGTTAAAGAATGTGTCATTAGGTTTTATTCAATGACACTTATAGAATCTGGGAAAGGAAGACTTTATACAGGGTCACAGAGATACTTGGTGTTGCTACTGGGGGTCTTGCTGTGGCGGAGGGAGATTAGACTCAACTCTGAAAACAGCAGGGTGGGTGGGAACTTATAGCCAAGGAGCAGGCTGGGGGGCAGTGAATGGAAAATTACTAAGAGGAAATATCGGGATGAGGGGGTTCCTGGCTAAACTGACCTAACAGCATTCTTGCTAAAGACTAAAGACACCTCCATTGGGGGTGGAGGGTGAGGAACCCAATCAGATATGGAAGGTGCGGAGGTTATTACTAAACTGACTTAGCAAGATTCTTTGCTAAAACTGTATTTTATTTATTTATTTAGAGATAGGCTTTTACTCTGATGCAGGGGGTGTCTCAAAGAAGGAAGTCCCCCTGAACCTTCCAAGTGTGTTCATTTTCTTTTCTTTTCCTCTCTTTCTCTCTCCTTCTCTTTCTCTCTCTGTCTCTCCCTGTCATCATAGCTCACTGCAGCCTTGAACTCCTGGGCTCAAAAGATCCTGCCTCAGCCTCTCAAGTAGTTGGAAACACAGGCCTGTATCAACATGCCTGGCTAATTTTTCTATTTTTTGGTAGAGATGGTGGTCGTGGTGTATCTTATTATGCTGTCCAGGCTGATCTCAAACTCCTGGCTGAAGAGGGTGGTCTTGCAAAAAAATTGCAGAATACCTAATTCTGCAATTTGCTAGTTGTATTTAAAGATTAATCCTATAAGTTTTCTTTCAAACAGGCACCCTACCCCACGGGAGTTCTGTTTTGCACAATTTCTGAAATAGGCTGAACAGACAGAAAAGAGAAATAAAATTTTCTCTCTCAAAATTGTTTTTGAAATCTGTTTTTCATGGAGTTCCTCAGTAAACAATATGGGCAGAGTTTCAGGTTACAGACATATGTACCTGTTAGGTAGGGCGTTAGAAAACCAGGTCTCTGGAGGCTCCCACAGCACAGTGGTCATGGTGCCAGCCACATGCACCAAGCTAAACAGCAATGACAACTGCAACAAAAAAAATAGCTGGGAGTTGTGGTTGGTGCCTGTAGTCCCAGCTGCTTGGGAGGCTGAAGTGAGAGAATCACTTGGGCCCAGGAGTTTGAGGTTGCTGTGAGCTGTGACACCATGGCACTCCACGGAGGGCGACGTGGTGAGACTCTGTCTCAAAAAAAAAAAAAAAAAAAAGAAATCCAACTCTCCTAGGAAAAAAGTACAAGGGCGGGGTGGGAGGAGTAGGTCCCCATCTCAGTGCCACTCACCTTAATTTTGTCCCAAGCAATTACTGACACCTGGGGAGGAGGGCGCCCTCTACCAATCTACCAATCAGAACTTATCGTGCCAACTGCAAGTTTATAGAAGACTCTTTAACCTATGGGCCAGTCTCATAGGCACAATAGAGTCTAGCAGGTGACTGAGAATAGGCTTAAGGCTAATTATCATATCATTAGCTTAAATATGCCACTGGGGTCTCAGAGACACTCATGGGAAGTGACCTCTGATCCATGAGGTAGCCCCAAACCAGGCAATGTAAAAGAGAACCCCCAGCCATATTCAAAGCCCTTTGTCTTTTCCCTTGTTGCAACAGTGGAGGCTCGTTCACCATCTGTGGTGGGTGTATCTTGCTTTGTAAGCCTATATCTTGCTTGTTAAGAGTCAGGGGTCCCAGTTCCCAGAATCCAGTTGACCTAGTTTGATTACTCCATTGAGCTAAAAAATTCAACTGAAGTACAACAGGATCGAAAGCAGAGACAAGGCCACAATGGAGAGGCTCAGGCCAGCTTTATTGAAAGTGGAGGGTGACAAGGTGTCGCCTGTGGCTCAAAGGAGTGGGATGCCGGCCCCATATGCCGGAGGGTGGTGGGTTCAAACCCAGCCCAGGCCAAAAACTGCAAAAAAAAAAGAAGAAGAGAAGAAAGGGGTGGGTGACCTGCCTGGGAAGTGCAATGATGGTATCTGTGCCAAAAGGGCAGAGACCCCTTTCATATGGGTGGGCAAATTCTACAGCTTGTCTGGAAAGTTAGGGTCCTTTGGGTGATCTTCTGGGTGGTAGACCCAGCCAGATCTTTTGTGTCTTTGTCTTAGGAGAAGAAAAGGAGGAGGGGAAAGTGTTTGTGTATGGCTGTTTTAGGCCTCCAACAAAAATGAGTGGTAACTTGAAAATAAAACTGTAGCTGGGCACAGCGGCTCATGCCTGTAAGTCTAGCACTCTGGGAGGTTGAGGTGGGTAAATCACCTGAACTCAGGAGTTCTAGACCAGCCTGAGCAAGAGTGAACCGTCTCTAAAAAAAAAAAAATAGCCAGGTGTTGTGGGAAGCATCTGTAGTCCCAGTTACTTGGGAGGCTGAGGCAAGGGGATCACTTGAGCCCAGGAGTTTGAGGTTGCTGTGAACTATGATGCCAGGTACTCTACAGAGAGCAACAAAGTGAGACTCTGTCTCAAAACAAAGAAACAGGCTCGGCGCCTGTGGCTCAACGGGCTAAGGCGCCAGCCACGTATACCTGAGCTGGCGGGTTCGAATCCAGCCCAGACCCGCCAAATAACAATGACGGCTGCAACCAAAAAAAAAAAAAAAAAAAAATGGCCGGGCATTGTGGCGGGTGCCTTAAAAAAAAAAAAAAGAAAAGAAAAGAAAGAAAGAAAGAAACAGACAGACAAAAAACTGTAGTAGCAGAGACAGCATGAATAGAAAGTAAAAGTAACCTGCACAAGTTTCAATGTAACAAAGAGAAATTTTACTTAGGAAGAACAAAGAGAAAGTTTAGAGCATTTCCAAAGAGAGTTGGAAGTGGGTCCCTCTCAGGCTGGGAGAAGAGGGAGGGAGTCACAAAGGCAGTGCTGGGGTGTAAATACACACGGCTGCCTCCCACCTTCTTGGCTACGACCCTTGATTGGATTGGCTCCTCTAGAGTTGGACTGATCTGTTCCTGTTGTGGATAGTCTGCTAGGGAGACAACCCTTAGCGACACTCCAGTTACCCCATGTGAGATCTGCAGCTCTCTCACAGCTTGTCACAATGCTCAAGTCACGACAAAGACTAAGGACAGTTTTTTTCTACTTCAGGGCTTCTGCACTTTCTGTTACCCCTGGACCTCCTTCCTTATTATTATTTTGTTGTTGTTGTTGAGACAGAGTCCCACCCTATGCCCTGAGCAGAGTGCAGTGGCAGTCATAGCTCACTGCAACCTCAGACATGGGCTGTGGGCATCCAGCTGCCTCAGCCTCCAGAAGCTGCTGGGATTACAGGTGCTTGTCAGAGCACCTGGCTGAGTTTTTCTTTTCTTTTTTTTTTGAGACAGAGCCTCAAGCTGTCACCCTGGATAGAGTGCTGTGGCATCACAGCTCACAGCAACCTCCAATTCTTGGGGTCAAGCAAGTCTCTTGCCTCTGCCTCCCAAGTATCTGGGACTGCAGGCACCCGCCACAATGCCCGGCCATTTTTTGGTTGCAGCTGTCATTGTTGTTTCGAGGGCTGGGCTGGATTCGAACCCGCCAGCTCAGGTGTATGTGGCTGGCGCCTTAGCCTGCTGAGCCACAGGCGCCGAGCCAGTTTTTCATTTTTTTTAATAATCTGTCACCCAGGCTAGAGTGCAGTGGTGTGGTCATAACTCACTGCAGCCTTGAACCCCTCCTGGATTCTAGAAGTCTTCCTGTCTCAGCCTCCTAAGAAATCAGGACTATAGTCATATGCCACCATCCCCATCTAATGTTAATTATTTTGTAGAGATGGGGTTCTCACCATGTTGTCTAGGCTGATCTTAAATGCCTGGCCTCCAGTGATCCTCCTGCTTCAGGCTCCCAAAGTGCTGGATTACAAGCATGAGCCATTGTAGCCACTGTGCCCTCCTAGCTCCCTGACACCCTGATCCAATTAGCTCCCTTCCCCGCTTCCTGACCTCTACTGTTGTCGAGTACCCTGCCCCTCTGTCACCCACCAGGAGTGCCCATGACAACCAGTGAAGACACAAAGAGGGGGAGTGAGGTCACAGGGTTAAACATTACTTCTGACAAGTACAGTTCAGGACACAGAGGTGGACATCAAGAATGGTGCCTATGGTGTGACAAAGGCCCAAGATAGGAGGCTAATGGGAGGTGTCAACAGGTAGGAAGCAGGAACCACAGCAGCCACAGAAGTAAGAGCCTGGAGGTAAAGAAGATGATAAATTTGGGGATGTGCTCTGAGTCATATTTTTACAAGATTAGTCTGGAAAAAGGTAAGTCAGAAACAAATATCTGTTTAAATACTGAGAAAGAAAAATCTTTTCTCTGGGCAATATTAAGTCCCTTTAAATGATTAAGTCCAGAAAGGCTGAAAATGTAACAACAGTACATACCCGTGGCCCTGGCTTCTTGGGAGGCTCATGCAGGAGGATCGTTTGAGCCCAGAAGTTTGAGGCTGCAATGAATTATGTTGATACCACTGCACTCCAGCCTGGACAACAAAGTGAGGCTGTCATCTCTTTGGAAAAAAAAAAGTAAAAGCAGGCCACAATGGCTCATGCCTGTAATCTTAGCATCTGGAAGGCTGAGGCAGGTAGATTGCTTGAGCACACAAGTTTGAGACCAGCCCGAGAGAGGGAGACCCTATCTCTGAAAATAGCTGCTTTTTGTGGTGGGTGCCTGTGGTCCCAGCTACTTGGGAGGCTGAGGCAAGGCTGAGGCTGGCACTTGAACCAGAGATTGAGGTTGCTATGAGCTATGATGCCATAGCATTCTACCAAGAGCAATAAAGTGAAGCTCTGTCTCAAAACAAACAAACAAACAAAAAATTACTTCTTGGGCAGCACTTGTGGCTCATCGAGTAGGGGTGCCGACCCATATACCAAAGGTGGTAGGTTCAAACCCAGCCTCGGCCGAAATGCAAAACAGAAAAATAGCCTGGCGTTGTGGTGGGCGCCTGTAGTCCCAGCTACTCAGGAGGCTGAGGCAAGAGAAACGCCTAAGTCCAGGAGTTGGAGGTTGCTATAAGCTGTATGATGCCACGGCACTCTACTGAAGGTGATAAAGTCAGACTCTAAAAGTAGCCAGTTACTGGGGCAGGTGCCTATAGTCCCAGCTACGTGGAAGGCTGAGACATCAGAATTACTTAAATCCCAGTGTTTGAGGCTGCTGTGAGCTAAGATGCTATAGCACTCTACCAAGGGTGACAAAGTGAGACTCTGTCGGAGGAGGAGAAAGTATGGTACAAACAAAACCAAATTAAAAAATGGGAGCCAGGCCTGGTGGTGAATGCCTGTGGTCCCAGCTACTCAGAAGGCTGAGGCGGACGATCACTTAAACTCAGAAGTTGGAGACCTCAGTCAACTATAGCAGCAGCAGTCAATCGAGGTCCGGTCTCTAAAACAAAAAAAGTCATATCAGACATGTGTTTTCCTTTTTCCTTTTTTTTTTTTCAAGACAGAGTCTCACTCTGTCATCCTGAATAGAGTGTTGGGTAGAGTACTGCGATGTCACAGCTCACAGCAGCCTTAAACTCTGGGCTCAAGAGATCCTTGTGCCTCAGTTTCCCCAGTAGCTGGGACTTAGAGGTGCCCGCCACAATACTGAGCTAATTGTTTTTCCTATTTTATTAGAGACAGGGGGTTCACTCTTGCTCAGGCTGGTCTTCAACTCTTGAGCTCAAGCGATCTTCAGCTCCTCAGCCTCCTAGAGTGCTAGGATTACAGGTGTGAGCCACCGCGCCTGGCCTGATGCTCCCATTTAAAAACAGGGTCTGGGGATGTAATGTAGTGGGCGAGGAAGCTCTGGGAATGTCATGTGACCCAGCAGCCTTTTCAGACATTTTGACTGTCCACTGCTGCCCCCGCGTGGTCACAGCCAGACGAGCAGTACCTTCCCGTGGATCCCATTTCTTGTCTAATGAACAAATAAACGTTCCCTCCAGCTCCCTGTGTATTGGGTCTGTGCAGGGTGTGGAGGATCCTATACTATCCAGCCAGAGATAGCCTTATTGGAATTCCTGAGGGCAGGATTAGTGGGATATACAGGATTGAGAGGTTTGTAGGATAATGTGATGAGCTGCCGGTTTCCTTGGGAAATTGCAAACCAAGACTGCTCTGGAGGGATTCTCAGAGGGTCTCCAGGTAGCCCTGAGCATGAACCAGGGTAAAGTCTTGTTAAGACAACCCTGGCTGGGATGGGGGTCTGCCTCACTCACTATGAGCTGTATGGCTTGCTGCCCCCTGGGGTCCCATCAGTCAGCACCTGTGAGCTGCATGCATGCTCCCATCTTGTGGGTGTCATTGGAGTGATCAGCTTCCCCCATGCCTTTCCTGATGGGACAGGTGGGAAACAGAGGAGGTGAAGTATGCACTTACAGTGGGAGGTTGGTACATGGAATGAATGACATTGGAGAATGGGAGGACAAGATGGTTGGGGAGGGTCAGGCTGGTGGTTTGGAGGATAGCATGATGGGAACAGAGCTGTTAACTGTTGTCATCTGCTGACACCCATTCAGTCTGGTAGATTCCCAGTGGGTCAGTAATCTCAAGTGCAAGGCCATGTGTTGGGGCTGGTAGGCTAACTGCCCATGAAGGCTGTTTTCTCCCAACACTCACTTGATCAATACGCATACCTGTTGCTCTAGATCAGTCATGCTGCCCCTAAGTCCATGTCCTCTCCAAGTTCTACCAGCTCTAGCTACTAGTGTAGAAACATTTATCTGTCTCCAACATCATGTCACAGCAACTGATTGCTTCCCTGCTGTAGCCATTGCTGAGCTGGTTTGGATAGCAGGAAGGTGATCCCCACTCAAGTCCTACCTTGCTCTGCCTTCCTTCTCATTCCCACACATGCCAACTGACTCCATGCTTAACGATCTCTCTATCCACTCCAGCTCCTGTGCCTCTGTCCTGGGTATAGGTGAGCACCTGGGAAGAGCAGGCTAAGAAGTTCTGCAGTAAGGCTTTCAGTGGGCACAGGAGGATGAGTTTGTGGGCAGGAGTAAACCATACCCAGAGCAGTGAAGTTGCCCTCCAAGCACCAACTCAGTTGAGAGCTTCACAATGACCTACCTTAGGGCAAGGACACCAATGGGCATGCCTCTGTCCACTCCCCTTGCATGAGAACTCAGTTTTGTCTGCCCAGGCTTTTTTTTTTTTCTTATAGATAGGATCTTGTTCTCCTACACAGACTGGAGTGCACTGGCATGATCATAGCTCACTGCAGCCTCCACTCCTAGGCTCAGCTGATCTTCTTCAGCCTCTCAAGTAGCTGAGACTATAGGTGCCTGCCACAACACCAGGCTATTTTTCTGTTTTACAGTTCGGCTGAGGTCATGTTTGAACCCGCCACCTTCGGTATATGGGGCCGGCATCCTACTGGATGAGCCACAGGTGCCGCCCCAATTTTTCAATTTTTAGTAGAGGTGGGGTCTACCCTTGCTCAGGCTGGTTTCCAACTCCTAAGCTCAAGCAATCCTCCCACCTTGGCCTCCAAGAGTGGTAGTGTTACAGGTGTCAGCCACCATGCCTGGTCTATCTGGGAATTTGTTAATATCTCACTTATTATTATTTTTTTGAGACAGAATCCCACTCTGGCACCCTGATTAGTGTGCCATCGCACTTTATAGTTATAGGCACTTATACCTCACAGCAACCTCAAGTTCTTGAAGTCAAGTGATCCTCTTGCTTTGTTTTTCTGTTTTTAGTAAAGATGGGGCTTGCTATTGCTCAGGCTGGACTCAAATTCCTGAGTTTAAGCAATCCACCCACCTTGGCCTCCCAGAGTACTAGGATTACAGGTATGAGCCACTACATTGGGCCTCTCACTCACCCTCGGTGAGTACCATGGTGTCACAGCTCATAGCAATCTCAAACTCTTGGGCTCAAGTGATTCTCTCTCTCTCTTTTTTTTTTGAAACAGAGCCTCATGCCGTCACCCTGGATAGAGTGCTGTGGCATCACAGCTCACAGCAACCTCCAATTCCTGGGCTCAAGTGAGTCTCCTGCCTCCACCTCCCAAGTAGCTGGGACTACAGGCGCCCCCCACAATGCCCAGCCATTATTTGGTTGCAGCCGTCATCATTGTTTGGCGGGCCTGGGCTGGATTCGAACCCACCAGCTCAGGTGTATATGGCTGGTGCCTTAGCCCATTGAGCCACAGTTGCCGAGCCTCAAGTGATTCTCTTACCTCAGCCTCCCAAGTAGCTGGGACTACAGTCACCCACCATAGTGCCGGGCTATTTTTTAAGAAAAGGTCTTGCTTTGGCTCAGGCTGGTCTCAAACTCATGAGCCCAAGGGACCCACCCACTTCAGCCTCCCATACTGCTGGGATAACAGGGGTGAGCCACCACGCTCCTGGCCCTCTCACTTATTATTATTATTTTTTCCTTTTGAGGCAGAGTCTCAAGCTGTTGCCCTGGGTAGAGTGCTGTTGTGTCACCACTCGCAGCAACTTCCAACTCTTGGGCTTAAGTGATTCTCTTGCCTCAGCCTCTCAAGTAGCTGGGACTATAGGCACCTACCACAACACTTGGCTATTTTTTTTGTTGTTGCTGCTGTCATTGTTGTTTTAACTGGCCTGGGCTGTGTTCAAACCCACCAACCTAGGTGTATGTGGCCGGTACGCTACCCACTGAGCTATGGACGCTGCTCCTCTCACTTATTGGTTTTCTTTTCTTTCTTTTTTTTTTTTTTGAGACAGAGCCTCAAGCTGTTGCCCTAGGTAGTGTGCTGTGGCATCACAGCTCACAGCAACCTCCAACTCCTGGGCTCAAGTGATTGATTCTCTTGCCTCTGCCTCCCAAGTAGCTGGGACTACAGGTGCCCGCCACAACCCCCGGCTACTTTTTGGTTGCAGCCATCATTATTGTTTGGCAGGCCCAGGCAGGATTTGAACCTGCCAGCTCAGGTGTATGTGACTGGCACCTTAGCCGCTTGAGCCACAGGTGCTGAGCCTCACTTATTGTTTATGGATGGTTTTGCTGGATATAGGATTGTCAGTCGACAGTTCATTCTTTTTCTTTTCTTTTTTTTTTTTCTTGAGACAGAGCCTCAAGCTGTCACCCTGGATAGAGTGCCGTGGCATCACAGCTCATAGCAGCAACCTCCAATTCCTGGGCTCAAGCGAGTCTCTTTCCTCTGCCTTCCAAGTAGCTGGGATCACAGGCACCTGCCACAATACCAGGCCATTTTTTGGTTGCAGCCGTCGTTGTTGTTTGGCAGGCCCAGGCTGGATTTGAACCCGCCAGCTCAGGTGTACGTGGCTGGCGCCCTAGCCCGCTGAGCCACAGGCGCCGAGCCAGTTCATTCTTTTTCTTTCGCTACTTGAAATATATCAAACTATTACTTACTGGTCTCTGAGATTTCTTTTCTTTCTTTCTTTTTTTTTTTTTTTTCAGTTTTTGGCCGGGCCTGGGTTTGAACCCACCACCTCTGGCATATGGGACTGGCACCCTACTCCTTTGAGCCACAGGTGCTGCCCATCTCTAAGATTTCTTTCTTTCTTTCTTTTTTGAGACAGAGCCTCAAACCGTCACCCTGGATAGAGTGCTGTGGCATCACAGCTCACAGGAACCTCCAATTCTTGGGCTCAAGCGAGTCTCTTGCCTCTGCCTCCCAAGTAGCTGGGACTACAGGCGCCCCTCACAACTCCCGGCCATTTTTTGGTTGCAGCCGTCATTGTTGTTTGGTGGGCCGGGCTGGATTCGAACCCGCCAGCTCAGGTGTACGTGGCTGGCGCCTTAGCCCGTTGAGCCACAGGCGCCGAGCCTCTAAGATTTCTTATAAGAAATGTGGTTGATAATTTCATCGAGGATCCCTTGTATGTGATGAGATGAGTTGCTTCTCTCATGCTGCTTTGAAGATTCTTTTTGTCTTTTGACAGTTTTACTATAATGGGTCTCACTGTAGTCTCTAAGTTTATCTTACTTTGGGTTAGTTAAGATTTAGGGATTTATAGGTTTTTTTAAACTTCATGACAGTAGGGTACTTTTCAGGCATTATTTGCTCAAATAGTCTTTTTGCCTTCTCTCTCTCTCTGTTCATTCTGGGATATCTACACATGTATGTTTGTGTTCTTGGTGGCATACTACAGATATCTTAGGCACACTTCACTTTCCTTCACTTGTTTTTCTTTCAATACTATTACTCAGGGAGGCACCTGTGGCTCATCGAGTAGGGCGGTGGCCCCATTACCGACGGTGGTGGGTTCAAACCCAGCCTCAGTCAAATTGCAAAATAGAAAAAAAGAAAAAATACTAATAATCAATAATTTAAATGGCCTTAATCTAAAGTTTACTGATTCTTCTATCTGCTTGTGTCTGCTATCAACCCATCTAGTAAATTTTTTATTTCAATTATTGTGTTTTTGCTTGTCTGAGAATTTCCATTTTATAATTTATTTTTATTAATATTCTCTTTTTTTGTTTTTTTGGGTTTTTTTGCAGCTTTTTTGTTTTGCTGGGGCCAGGTTTGAACCCACCACCTCTGGTGTTTGGGGCTGGTGCCCTACTCCTTTGAGCCACAGGCACTGCCCAATATTCTCATTTTTCTTTCTTTTTTTTTTTTTGCCGGGGCTGGGTATGAACCCACCACTCCAGTATATGGGGCTGGGCGCCTTACTCCTTTGAGCCACAGGCACCGCCCAATAGTCCCATTTTCTTTTTTTGTAGAGACAGAGTGTCACTTTACCACCCTCAGTAGAGTGCTGTGCTGTCACAGCTCACACTAGCCTCCAACTCCTGGGCTTAGGAGATTCTCTTGCCTCAGCCTCCTGAGTACCTGCGACTACAGGCGCCTGCCACAATGCCTGGGTAATTTTTTTTTTTTTTTGCAGTTTAACTGGAGCTGGGTTTGAACCTGCCACCCTTGGTATATGGGGCTGGTGCCCCACTCGCTGAGGCCCAGGTGCCTCTCAATATTCTCATTTTTTATACATCATTTTCTTTTCTGTCTTTGTCCATTTGTCCATATTTTCCTTTATATCTTTGAGAATATTCAAGATACTGTTTTTTTTTTTTTTTTGAGACAGAGCCTCAAGCTGTCACCCTGGATAGAGTGCCGTGGCATCACAGCTCACAGCAACCTCCAACACCTGGGCTCAAGCCATTCTCTTGCCTCCACCTCCCAAGTAGCTGGGACTACAGGTGCCACAACATCTGGCTATTTTTTGTTGCAGCCATCAGTTGTTTGGCAGGTCCAGGCTGGATTCAAACCTGTCAGCTCAGGTTTGAATGTAGCTGGTGCCTTAGCCACTTGAGCCACAGGAGCTGAGCCTGTTTTATCATAGCTCACAGCAACCTCAAACTCCTGGGCTCAAGCAACCCTCTCTCATCAGCCTCTCCAGTAGCTCTTCAGCATAGGAGTGCACTGGTAGGCTAATTTTTCTACTTTAGTAGAGATGGCATCTCACTCTTGCTCAGGCTAATCTTGAACTCCTGAGCTCAAGCAATGCACCCACCTGGGCCTCCCAGAGCACTAGGATTACAGGTGTGAGCCACTGTGCCTGGCCTCAAGATTCATTTTTAAGCGTTATCTATGTATGTTAAGATACACTCTGACATCTGCATTTTCTCAAGGACAGTTTCTGTCAAATCAGTGTGTTTACTTGAACGAGCCAGATTTTCCTGTTACTTTGTCTGCTTTGGGATGTTCTTTGGAAAGTAGAAATCTGCCTCTTTTAATGATAAGACTGGGCATGTAGATGTGGTAACTTTGGAAATCAGACCCCTATATTTGGCTGATTTTTATTTACTTATGTAAAAATTGTCATTGAGTGTCACTATACTGAGGAATAGACTGCAGTGTAAACTGAAGGTCTTCTCAGGTCTCTTCTTTTTTGCACCTTTCCCTGCGCACCTACGGTAACTTCGTAATTTCCATTGTATATGTGTTTGCTTTTGTATAACCCAATCTTCAATGTCTGGCTCCCAGGATGAAAAGAAATTAAAGAAAAATACAAAAATCATCAGCACTTTCTATCACTTGGAAGATACAACTGGCCTTTTATTTTATGTTAGGAGGAAAAGGACTGTCTACCAAAGCGGGAAGATGCAACAACAAATGGTCACTCACCTTTCTGCATCTCTCTGCAGCTATTAACAAGCAGGGGACAGGTCCCTGATATTTGGATGATAGGGTTCCCTTTTGCCCATCCTGGCTCTAAAAGCTGCATGAAAACTGCTGGTGGAACTCATACATAGCTGCCTGCTATGGAGCTGGGAGGGCAGGGTGGGTAGATGCTACTGAACTAACACTTGAAATTGACGAAAATGAACGACAATTTATCAACCAATCCCAATCCTTTTTACTGGAAGTTAAGAACTTTCAATATACCCCAGAGTTCCAAAATAGCTACATCAGTCAGTTCCTGCCAGTGGAATTGTTTTCTAGATGCAAAGACAGATTGTTCAAGAATTCCCACGCTGGCATGCTTGCTTTAGCAGCACATATTCTAAAATTGGAACGATACAGAGATTAGCATGGCCCTGGCGCAAGGATGATACCCGAAATCATGAAGCGTTGCATGTTTTTGTGCACATTATGATGGTGTATAACACGCCCCCTGGGTAAGGGACCCTTCTATAAATGGAACTTTACCTTGGAAGTGAGAACAATGCAACCTAAACATTGTACCCTCATATTAATTTGAATGAAGTTTAAAAAAAAATAATTCCCAGTTTGCCATCTTCTCTGCATCCTCTGACCCCAATTTTTTTTTTTGGTTGCAGTTTGGCCGGGCCAGGGTTGAATACTCCACCTTCGGTATATGGGACAGGCGCCACCCACTCTGACCCAAATTTTTATACTACAGATTATGTAGGGTGTCTTCCCCCATGTTACGTCCACAGAGAGTGTCCTTCCTCTCACCTCAGTTACTCCTGCTTTTTTCCAAGACAGGAAGATACGTGAGGAAGCTTTGGCAAGCCTCATTCCTAATTCCTGACCCCAGGTGGATATCTGGCTTTCCCTCCTGTTCCATTCTTCTCTGGCCCAGTCTGGACTCCCCTCCTGCTCTGAAGCGAGGAGGGGATGTCTCCAAGCATTGAACAGTGAATCTAGAATTCCCTGCACACACTTGTGAACCCGGGTCCAAGAGGAAGACTAGGGAAGAGAGCCCACTGAATGCTGGAAGACGACAAAGCCCATTCTGTCAAGCTAGGAGGAGCGAATTCTTTTAAATGCAAATACTTCTGAGGCGGGCTGCGGGGAAGAAAGCCGAGACTGAGGGGTAGTGGCTAGAACCTGTCAAAGCGGTTCTACACGTTACGCCTCCCACAGCTGCTCTAGACAAAACACTCCTGGGACTGCGGAGCCTGATGCTGTATCCAACCAGGGGAGTAGGGGCGGGGCCCTACGGGCTACCAAATCAGAAGCGCCCCTGGAGAGGAGGGCGGGGCCTTACACCGCCCTACCAAGCCTTTGTTTCTCGCGCCCGCCCCCTTCGGGCTCGCGTCTCGGTTTCTCCCGGAGGCCCCGGTGTCTCCTCAGCTTCTGTAACGCCAAGCTCTGCTCCTGTCGCGGGAATCGCAGGGAGGACACCGGGCCACCCCGGGAACTGGGAGATGGTGAGTGTGCGGGGCGGTGCATCTCCGGACGGGGCACAGGGGCTGGTTGGAACCGTCTGGAACCGGCTGTGGCGGGACCCGGGCCTCCCCGCCCGAGACTGCGGACCCGAGTCCGCGCTGGCGCAGCTCGGCCCTCGGTCCCCCAGATCCTCAGGGTGGGGCGGGGCCCGGGCGTTCCGCCCGGTCGTACGCCGCCACCTCGGGTCTGGCGACCTCTTCGGGCAGCTTTGTGGCTGCAGCCCCGCTGGTCCCCAGATTGTGTGGTGACGGCTGGAGGGTCGTTGGGGGAGGGTCTGACTCGGCGTGGGCGGGGCCGCGGTCTGTGGGGTTCCGGGCTCCTCCTCTGTCCTGTTAAAGGTTAAACAGAGGCAGTGTTTAAAAGTAGGGAGTTTATTTGAGCAAACAGCGATTCACGAAGGAGGAACACTCAGACATGGCTTGTGGTTTGGGAGCCCACTGGAGGGGCTTGAAGGAAAGAAATTTATTAGGTGCTTGAGGAGCAAACCTAATTCAGTACTTCATTGGTTACAGTTAGGTTGTCGCCTAATTTGGTCCATTCTATGGAAATTTTCTGGTTATGTATTTAGTGAAGAATTAATTGGAGGTTGTGTTTTACTAAACCTAAATTTCTTTTCCCTGTAAACTGGTGATTTATAAGAATTTCATTTGAGTTAGATTTTGGTTTACTTGGGTAGGAAACCAAATGGCACGGTGACCAAGTCAATCAGATTATCTCCCAATTAATTATTTTTAACACTCTCCCAGGAGGACTGCTTTTCTCCTGTGTCAAATCCTCTACCTTGTTCTGTCAACCTAACTCTTACTAGGATTTGCAGTAAAACCCTAAATTTCTGGTTCCTTCCCTGCATTCCTAGATGCCAACTTCCCCTCACCAATTCACAACATTA
Source organism: Arctocebus calabarensis (assembly GCA_963573935.1). Lineage (NCBI taxonomy): Eukaryota > Metazoa > Chordata > Mammalia > Primates > Lorisidae > Arctocebus > Arctocebus calabarensis. Next base: position 14,934 of record CAUYON010121337.1, read on the forward strand.
TTAACTATTTGTCCTTTATTGTACATTTCTACCTGATGAAGTAGTGTAATTGTTTATCTTTTTTTCAAGGAGTAATGGATGGCTTTTGAAAATATTTGTTTTCTGTTTTTTAACATTTCACATGACAGGAAAACAGAGAATAACCACCTGACACTATGCTTTTACAAATCTTTGTGTCTCTCCTCTTTTTATCATTCTTAGGGAGAGACACTTCATAGGAATGTCTTCAGGTTGAGGTTCCCCTTGGGAAACTTTACAGGGTGATGTGTTCTCAGCCCACACTCTGTCTTTAACTAGTCCTGGATTTCAGAACTGTCTGGGCTAACTCATGGTGCTCACCCTGTCTCTTAGAGGGTCTAGTGAGTATCAGCCCCTGGGTCATTCTTCCCAGAGGACAGCCTGCAGGGTTTGGCTGGGTCCTCTGCATGGCCTAGGGTGGCAGGAGTCTGCTGGTACACCCTTCATCTCAGTAGACAACTCTGTAGGGCACTGAGCTTCCATCTCTTGGGGACACATTGGTGGCCAGTCAAATAAATGAATGATGGTATTGTGGGGAAAGACATATGATTCTTGTCCTCTGAATTCTCTCAGACTAGTGAAGGTAAAAAAATAATCCTAAAGAACAATAAAACTCAGCCAGTTGAAGTGATGCAAGAATTTGAAGAGCAGAATGTACTTTGGGGACGTGGAAGCACCATGTAGTGTCTCTTAGGAGGGTGGTCTCAAACTCCTGAGCTCAGGCAATCCACCCACCTCAGCCTCCCAGAGTGCTGGGATTACAGGTGTGCCCAGCCCGTCAGCACTGCTTTTGATTTGTTGACCATATCATTCTTGTTTTTTGTCCCCAGGGATAATTTGTCATAAATATTTTGCACATTGGGAAAAAATTTCTTGGCAGTAGACTGTGGAAAATTCAAATTCACTAGGAATGATGATAGATTGCACATATGAATTAGTTAACTATAGTACCATTAATACATGTGTGTTTATTCTTGCATTTTACCAACACTTGAAGTTATCTGATTTATTTTTGCTCACATGGCATGAAACAGAATTTCTATGTAAACAGAATTTTTACTGATTTCTATTGGTTGAACATTTTTCCTATGTGGTCTTTTATCTTCTGTGGAATAGTTTCTAGTCATTTTCTCATGTTTAATTCCCTGGTAGGTTTATGGCTTTTTGTTTTTTTTTCTTTTTTTAGAGACAGAGTCTGAAGCTGTCACCTTGGGTAGAGTGCCCTGGCGTTACTGCTCACAGCAACCTCAAACTCTTGGGCTTAAGCGATCCTCTTGTCTCAGCCTCCCAAGTAGCTGTGACTACAGGCACCTGTCACAATGCCCAGCTATTTTTTGGTTATAGTTGTCATTGTTGTTTGGTGGGCCTGGGCTGGATTCAAACCCACTAGCTCTGGTGTATGTGGCTGGCGCCTTAGCCACTTGAGCTATAGGTGCTGAGCCATGCTTTTTGGTGTTTTAACATACTCTGAACAATATTCCTTTTTCATTTGTAGAGATTACAAATATATTTTCCCCAGATAGTGGTTTATCTTTTTTTTTTTTTGGAGACAGAGCCTCAAGCTGTCACCCTGGATAGAGTCTGTGGCATCACAGCTCACAGCAACCTCCAATTCCTGGGCTCAAGCGAGTCTCCTGCCTCCACCTCCCAAGTGGCTGGGACTACAGGCGCCCGCCACAACGCCCGGCCATTTTTTGGTTGCAGCTGTCATTGTTGTTTGGCGGCCTGAGCTGGATTCGAACCCCGCTCAGGTGTATATGGCTGGCACCCTAACCACTTGAGCCACAGGCACAGAGCCTGGTTTATCTTTTTACTCCATTCTACATTTTGATATGAGAGAGGATACCCAAGAAGGGTGAAGTCTAAGAGAACAGGTCTTCTCCAGGAGACCACAAGGATCCACTTGCAGGGTCCTCTCCATGGTGACTCAGCTCTTGGGAATTTGTAAACTTAACTTCTTGGAACTTGAAATCCTGTAGTTCTACAGGGCCTGGAATAGCACCTCCCACTTGATTCAACTGACCAATGAGAAGGTACCTGTGGGGTGGAACTTTTTGACTGTCAATAAAAAGGGAAAGACCAAGCTAGTTGGAGCACGGCCATTTGGAATTCTATGCCATAAGCTCCGGCTGGTGAACAAAGCCCTTCCTCTTATAAACATGGTGTTTGGGTGCTCTTTCTCTCCGTTGGGCCTAGTCTTCCTGCAACACTAAGTATAGTATCTGTGCTAATTTTTTTCACAGTAAAAAAAGTATTTAGTTTAATCCTTATAACACTTGCATGGGGCAGGAAGTAGTATTCGTATTTGACAGATGAGGAACCTGAGGTATAGCATTTTGCAGGGTCACATAGCTGGTCAGAAGCAAAACCAGGGTTTGCCTTTAGAAAGTGATTCCTCAGCCTCTTCTCCTAACCAAAGTCTGTAAAGTAACAGAAAAGAAAACGTGTTTACTTCATTCCAGGAATATCTTCCCACACCAGGTGCAGCAATTTCCAGCAAGGCCACCGTGTTTTCCTCCCAGGGTCACCAGAAGCCTTAGCAGGTGACTGTTTTGTGTTCCTGTGAATGGACGAGTGGTGGCTTGTCTTGGTCCAGCAGGCACCCAGGGCTCACCATCCCTTATCCAATACCAAGTATAGGGCAAGGTTGCCTTCTAGTCTAAATTATGCTTTGGGACCAAGCAAAAACTATATTGATCATCTGCAGGTTGGGAGGACAAGACTGGAAATTCAGCATGGGGTGTCATCCACCATTTTCCCCACAGCTTTCCAGTCTCTCTTCCACACGGCAAGTTGCCCAGTGGAAAAGACATTTAAATCTTGAGTTGTCTGCACAGCATCCATGCCCCAGTGGAAATGCCTGCAGTGTGAATTTTAAAACCCTGTTCTAAAAGCATCTCTGAAAAGCCTTTACAGAACAATAACTTATAAAACTTCAGGGTAGTGATGGCTTCAGGATAATCAGGTCAAATTTCAGGGAAGTGGAAGATAAAGGTTGCCTTGCTTTGGTTACTAGATCAGGAACCTTGTTTAAAATTGGAGGGCTTTAAGGAAAAACTAGACATACCGTCACTGTTGGCTTATTTAACTTGCCTTCACTCCATTATCCTTTTGTTAAAGTTTCTAAGACACGGTCAAGAATGATAAGGGGGGGAAATTTACAGAAGAATGAAAAAAAGAACAGAATGAATGTGTGATTCTTCCTTAGCTGTGCCATTTCCTTTAGTAATCAGCCTTTGGGTCAGATTTGTCACTCTCTATGCAGATGTCCCCAGAAAATAGAAAAGTGGGTCTGTGTGTGACATGTTGTGCTGACACCTGCTTGAGAGGAGGGCACAGGTGCTGCCCTGGACATGGTGTGAAGATGCCAGGACTCTGTGGTAGGTGACTGTTCACCATCAGGATGTAGAAACCCTCTTACTCTTATTCACGTGGAATTGGGCCCAGGGAAATCAGAGTTAACCCAGACACTTCATCCAGATTGGCACAAGGGTGAACAGAGGTGGTCAGAAATCCTCAGTAACCCCCAGGCGAAGGCCACAATGTAAAAGCAACAGGACCATGGAGCTGTCAGGCTCAGATTGGAGGAGGTAGCCCAGCCCTTCCTAAAGGCCATTGGGTATCAGGAGGGCTAGGCTTGTTTCTAGGAGCTCCCAGCTTGTGTGGCTTAGCTCTGTGTTCACTGTTCTATCTCAGAGTAACCCTTTATCCTGGAAACTTTAAGGGATCTCTCCAGTTTTTATTTTCTGGATAGTTGGCCACCACCCCTTTTCTGTATTCCCTTGTTTCTGCTCACCAAGACCCCTGAGGCCAGACTTAAATGGTTGGTAAACAGGGACCATGCACTTGCTCATTTTATCACATAGTCTCTTTATAAAATAGGGATGTAGGTGCCTATCTCAGAAAGCTTATGAGAAGATCAAAGGAGGTAATGAGTGAAATGCCGTCCATTCTTTTCCTCATTGAAATGCTCTTTCCAGGTCTGAGGTGAGTGGGGGACGAGAGTTAATAAGTAACAGACACGGAAGTGATTTACAGGTTTCAGGAGCTCATACTATTTTTATTATAATTACCTACAGGCCACATTCCCTGGCTTTTGCTTTAATGCTGTCTCTAGCACCCCTCCCTCATTCCTGTTCCCATCCAGTACCTGGATTCTTCGTAGTGCTGCCATACCCAACGCAAGTGGAATTACAGAGAAGACACCAGCACACCGTCCAAATTGAGTATGGGGTCCTTTATTAGCCACCATATAGGTTCACACCTGAAAAATTTTCGGTCCTACTTCACAAAGGAAGGTTTTTTTTTTTTGGTAGAGACAGTCTTACTCTATCACCCTTCGGTAGAGTGCCGTGGCGTCACAGCTCACAGCAACCTCCAGCTCTTGAGCTTAGGCAATTCTCTTGCCTCAGCCTCCCGAGTAGCTGGGACTACAGGCACCTGCCATGATGCGCGGCTAAGGAAGGAGTTTTTAAAATACCTTTCTTTAGTTGAGGTGGGATCTTTGCCAGGTTAGATTTACAGGGTTGGGGGTTGGTTAGTTACCAGGGGACCAAGCTGTGACTCTGGGCTAACCCTGTGTCTCCGCAGGATACCTTTGTTTCTGCAAGGCCTACGCACTGGAGGGGGTGAAGGAGGGGAGGAAAGAAAGTGCAAATTGGGGCATTTGACCTTTCAGTGTGGCTAGTGAATCAGCTCCTCAGGGCTGCCCCTCTTGCAGGCCAGGCTGTGGGCACTCCGGGTGCTGCACACCCTGCTCGTGTGCGTCAGCCAGGTCTTGTCATTCTGATGCTTTGACACCTTATGCTTCTGATCGGGAGACCTGCCCTTCCCAGGATTAGCCAACTCCAGGAGCGAGTAGGAGCCTTTCCTGTGCAAACCAAGCATCCGGAGCCCACATCCCGGGCCACCTTCTCTGTCCGCCTCTCACACTGTAGGCCATTGTTGCTCTGTCACCCAGGGCCTCGTACCAGTGAGATGCAACCCTTGTATTCCGAAGCCTGCTGAAATTATTCAAACGAGCTAACCCTAGACCTGCTCCTACTGCTTCACCCAGTGCTTCCTGCAGAAACCGTGTTAAAGCGTCCCCTTTGCTCCCTGTGCCTCCTGACCAACCCCAGTGGTTTCCCAGGGGGTCCTTGTCCCCCAGCCAGGCACGCCCCATTCTTGAGGCCTGTGACTAACAAGCTTTCTTTTTAATGACCATCATCTCCTGACCGTACCTGAATAATAAAAAACCTACATTGTAAAATGCGGTCTCTGACTGCGATGGATAATTTCTTGTGTTGACATAACTGAACTAAATAGATTGCATAGAGAGCTGGCAAAACATGGGTTCTGGATGTGTCTGTGAGGGTGTTTCTGGAGGAGATTTGCAATTGAATCAGTAGACTGGGTAAAGGAAATCCCCTCTCAGCATAAAATCATTAAGGGTCCAAATAGGACAAAAAGGCAAAGAAGGGGCAAATTCTCTCTCTCTTGAGCTGGGACGTCCATCTTCCACCCTTGGGCTGGGAGTTATACTGTCGCCTTCCCTGGTTCTCAGGCCTTTTCACTTGGACTGAATCGCACCATTGGCTTTCCTGTTCTGCTTGCAGATGACAAGTTATGGGCGTTATATCCTGTTGGTTAGGGTATGTCTGTTTCTGTCTGCGTCTCTATCTATATCCTATTGGTTCTGTTCCTGGAGAACCTTGATTAAAACAGAAGTTGATTCCAAGAAGTGGTGGTGCTCCTGACAAATACGAAAAGATGTGAATGGCTTTGGAATTGCATAATTGTTAGATAATTGCAAAACTTCATCTCCCTATCCCAATTACCCACTGAAAATCTCAAACTTATGGTCCACCCCCAACGGCTTTTCTTGCCAGAGCAGTAACTCCTTATTAGCTCTTCTACCATTCTGTCACCTCCCCTAACCGACCCTATATAAAGATGCACTTTTCTTTTAGCCTCTCTCTCTCCTCTCTCACCCTTTCCTCCCTCTCTCTCTCTCTCTCTCTCTCTCTCTCTCCCTCTTTTCCCTCCTTCTTAATGCTGCTCTGCAGCATCCTCTGCCAATGAAGACCTTTCCAATAAAGACCTTTCGTACAAGCCTTGGTGGTCTGTGAGGTTTCTGCCCGTTGAGTGCCCCCCTTTCAGTAATGGATACAGGTTAAAAGAGTTTGGAGGTACATGTTAGAAAAGGCATGCATCACTGCAGACGGACTTTTAAAGACGACTCTGGAGAAGGCTCAGAAAGAAAAGAGGAAAACTGTGAAGAAAGCCTCAATCTTAGGGAATACCTAAGTGGTCTTGAACAGAATGTTGGTAGAAATATGAGCAGTAAAGGCCATTCTTACAAGGTCTCAGATAAAAATGAGGAACATGCTACTGGACAGTGGAGGGATGGCCATCCTAATTATAGAGTGGCAAAGAACTTGGCTGACTTAGGCTAGTGTTTTGTGGAAGATAGTACTTGAAAACATTGAAACTGGATGCTTGGCTAAGGAAATTTCTAAGCAAAATGTGGAAGTTGTGGCGTGGCTTCTCTTGACTGCGTCTACTAAAATGTGGAAAGAGAGAAAAGATTTAAAGACAGAATTATTGACCCAAAAAATAAGCAGACTTTAAAGATTTGGAAAATTTTCAGTCTAGCTATATTATAAAAAATAAGATGCTGGGTGCCCAGCAACTACTCAGAAAGCTGAAGTGGGAGGCTCACTTGACCCCCAAGAATTTAAGACCACCCTGCGCAACACAGAAAGATCCCAGCTATAAAGAAGAAAATCAGAAAGCTTGTTGGGAGAAAGAGAACCCCAAGGGTATGAGCAAACAATCATCTGGTGAAGCAATTAGTCAATCATCAAAACGTAGGCATTTCAGAAGTAATCAGGGCTGCCACCCCTGATTCAGGGTACAAAAGCCCAAGTGACCAAGCCTGGGGCCACCCCAGAGATTCCCTGTTAAGGCACCCCCCAGGGTAGCAGTGCCTTAGCAGTCCCAATACTATAGAGCCATAAACACAGGATTCCAGGTCTGGGAGCCTCAAGGGTAAGATCCAGGCACAGAGGCACCAAGGAGGCAAGGTTGGGAAGGTGGGACTGCTGGGCCTGGAGGACAGAGCATAGACCTGGAAAAGATTGTTCTCCTGCCTTAAAGCTTTGATCTTGCTGGGGACATTGGTTCTTTTCCATTTTCTTTCTTCTATTTCCATTTTTCCCCTTTGAAATGGAAATGTCTATCCCATGCTTGTCTTACCATTGTATCTTGGAAGCATGTAACTTCTTTAATGTCATAAACTCACAGCTAGAGGAGAATTTGCCTCAGAATGAATCATACCTGGTGTCTCATGCGTATCTGATGTAGGTAATAGAAGAGACTTTGTGCTTCAGACTTCTGAGTTGATGCTGGAATGAGTTAAGACTTTTGGAATGAAATGAACGTATTTTGCATTCAAGAAAGACATGAAATTTTTGAAGTCCAGGGTTGGAATGCTATAGTCAGAGAGTTTGTGTGCCCCTGAAGGAAATCAGGAAGTTTCACCCCCAAATATGACTCCTTTGTTACAAAGAGTACTTTAAATTAAAGGTCCTTAGAGGTCAACAACATTGAAAAGGCCTTTCCTGCTCATCTTCGTGATGAGAAGGAAAAACCAGACTCATCAAAAAGAATAATTATCTTTTCTTCCCCTCCCTGTGATCTCATTATATTGGAAGAAAGAAGATCAAGAAGACAAGCAGACCTGGCCCAAATCATTTTGAATATGATACCCGTCTCTCCTTAATTTACAAGGAGAATCATTTGCAAGTCAGTCTCTTTCCCCGATCCATTCATTCTCCCAAGTACCTCTTCCTCCTCCCAAGTAACCATTTATTGCCATGCAACAGAACTACCCATAATCCTCCCTCATCTTCCTCTCCTCTCTGAAATGAAAACTTCTGGATATTTGGTAGAAAACTTTTGGATATTTGGTAATCACTGTGATTTTCCCTGTACAGATGGTAAGTAAATTTATAATCTTGCTCTTATTAATTTTATTGATTCTCTAATCAATCTAATTATTGTGAGTTGATCTCTTGATGAACCTTCCAGGCAAAGGGAGAGTTTCGCTTCATCCCCGTGCCCCTAAATTGCTGTGTTGAAATCCTAACCTCCAAAGTGATGGATGGTATTAGGAGGAAGAGCCTTTGGGAGTGATTAGGTCATGAAGATGGAGCCCTCAGGAATGTGCTCAGTGCCCTTATAAAAGGGACACGAGAAAGACTCTTTGCCCTTCTGCCAGGTGGAATTAGAGTGAGAGGAAGTGGCCTTCATCAGATACCAGATCTGCTGATGCCTTGACTTTGGACTTCCCAGCTTCTGGAACTGTGAGAAATAAATTTCTTTTATTTATAAGTCACCTAGCCTGTGGCACTCTGTTACAGCAACCAGATAGACTAAGATGCCCACAGATGAGGAGCAACTGGGCTAACGTATGTGAAAAGACCTGATCCAATGCCTCAGGCGTACGAGATAGAGCTCATTAATTTGTGCTTGGTAATGGTGTCTCTCGCCATTTTTAGTTTCCTATAAACCATCTGACTTTTCTAGATTTCTAGTCCTTAGGAAAGGATATTGAAAAAAACAACAACCACAACTTTGGGACCTTATCAGCAAGTACAATATTGACATCTTTGCCCTCAGATGGGTTGCAGGATTAAACAGAAGTTCCATTTTAAGTCCTTTTTATTTACTTCATTTGATCCTAGTCATAAAGCATTGTACATAAACTTTTAAAAAATGTTAACACATTTAACATGTGCATGCTATTTTTTAAATGGCTTTTCTAAATGTAACTTTTTCACAGTTTTTAACTGGGGCCAGGTTTGAACCCACCACCTCTGTTATACGGGAGCCGGCGCCCTACTCCTTTGAGCCACAGGCGCTGCCCAATTTTTTTTTTTTTTTTTTGGAGACAGAGCCTCAAGCTGTCACCCTGGATAGAGTGTTGTGGCATCACAGCTCACAGCAACCTCCAATTCCTGGGCTCAAGCGATTCTCCTGCCTCCGCCTCCCAAGTAGTTGGGACTACAGGTGCCCACCACAACACCTGGCTATTTTTTGGTTACAGCCACCATTGTTGTTTGGGGGGCCTGGGCTGGATTCATACCTGCCAGCTCAGGTGTATGTGGCTGGCACCTTAGCCACTTGAGCCACAGGCACCAAGCCATTGTCATGTAATTTAGTAGAGGAAATATTAAAGGGCAAATCTCACCACAGCAATAACACTAAGGGCAAGAGGCCTTTCTTGGTGTCTGGGGAAATTGAGAAGGTGCCAACAATGAAGGTGAGTTCATCTTAGCTTTGGGAAGAGGGAGACAAATCTACCCGTAATTTTACCTGAGCTGTTTTCTTACCACTTTTCCCTCCATTGTTTGTCCTGTCTCTCAACCAAGGCAGTCTCAGGGAGTTAAAGGATGAAAAAGTTCCGGGTAGGATTCTTATGTTTTAAAAACATCACTGCTTGGGATTCTGGGAAAACAGTACTACAACTGTGCAGTAATGTCCTTATTACCCATATAGGGTAGCGGGTCATGTTTCTGTGCTGCTTTGAACTGGCCCCATGAGTTAGCAAGGCAAGTGCACACGTTTCCATACAATTCCAGAGGATTCTTGGAGCTCAGTGGATGGTTCAATGGAACAAGCCATACTGAGCGTGGAGTCTGGGGAGGTAAAGTTATTACCTGATTCTTCCCTCTCTCCCAGGGGGAGCTCTGTAACTGTGTTGATTAGCTCCCCGCTCCAAAAAAGCCCTTTGCTGACTGTTTCCTATACTACTATAGCATAGAATATTTTTCTGAAAATTTTAATAAATTATGACTGAAAACTGTGATTTTTTTTTTTTTTTTTTTTTTTAGCATTTTTACAAGCTTAGACCCATACAAGAGGACATAGAGAATCAAAAGCTGGGCTGCCACTCAGGTGCTCACCAACACAGAGGCAAAAGGAGGAGAGGAGTAAGGAAGGAAGAGAAACATCGAAAAAGTGTATTCAATGTACTTGCTTCTTTCAAAATTTCAGTTTTATGAAGCAAGGCTCGATAAGATGGTCTTATTTGTGAGACTACACAGAGAGTAGCGTGAAAAGGCAACGTAGGGGATACATGTTTTCAAAATAGATTGAACAACAGTTCTAAAAATTTAAAAAAATAAAAATAATCATTGTAATTTTCAACCCAACAAAGATCATTCAAAATATTTAGATGTTAAAGAGTAAACAGTCCTAGGAAAAAGGGAGTATATAGAGAAATGAAACCCCAGGGATGGAGATGAGTTGGGTAGTATTACCAGTTTGAGGGGTGAAATGAGCGTGTGCAGGCTGCATGCAGTCATACAGAATTAACTCTGAAAATTGTTGACACATAGAAAAGAAAGCATTCATGTTAGGAATTCCTAATTTGGCCATTCGCTTACTTACAAATTAAAGTTATAAACAACTTTTACATAATTTGAGACAAGTCACCAAGAAGCAGGCAGAATAAAATGAAAAAGTACATATTGAATAAGAATCATCAGGACAAACGGAGTTGTTTATACGTTAGAGATTGTATGCTAACTCCAGGAAGCCAGGGAAGAAAATGATCGCACAGTCATGCCTTGCTCAGCTACAGGGACACTTTCTGAGAAGTACGTCATTGGGCAGTGTTGCCATTGTGCAAACACCATAGCGCTTATGCACACCTGCCTGCTCCAGCCTACCACACACACAGCCTGTGTGATGTGGCCTGTTACTCCTCGGCTACACACCTGCATAGCACATTACTATACTAAACACTTATTTCAAGACAAGGATAAGATTGATTAAAGTTGGGGGGAGGGAGCTTGATACCTGTTCATCACCAGCAAGTGAGTTTCTAGCCCACCTGAGTTTGAAGTCACTTGTAGCACCAGTGTTACTGCTCACTGTGGTTTGGATAGCAGATACCACTGTGGTCAAGGAACCTGGAGAGGCACAAGGTGGAGGAAGTCATGGTCTTCCTCCTGGGGACACACAATACAGTGAGAAAGGGGTAATGAAAGAGCAGAAGTCCAGTCTGTTTTACAGAAGACAGAGCATTGCATCTGATTTCAATATACCCGTTGGAGTTAATTTTGGAGGCCAAGACTACTTTTATAGCTTTTTGTTTAGCATGGATCAAGCTGACTTAATGGAGAATGTATATGTTGATTCATATCATACTAAATAATGTAAATAAATGAGGCTATTCGTTATACACTCCAGGTCATGACATGGGGTCTTTATAAGAGTTCCCCGTAAGAGTTCTCTTTATGAACTCTCTCAAAAGCAACTGGCACATGTGAAGAAGTAGAGTACCAGTGACTTGCTCCGATGTACTGAAGAGGAACCCACAAAGGCTGTCTCTCTTGGCCCTCATTTGGGAGCATTTAAATGCCAGAAAAACCAGAAGGGCTGGTATCTGGCATGGCATAGCCCCAGCTAACATGGTGTCAGGGCTATTGTAGTTAGAGTGGCCAGATGGGAAGCCAAATTTTGTAGGGCCTGTCATCAATATGACCATCCACTATATGTACAATCCTATGTGCCCTATAGGTGCAAAGTAGTAAGAAGAAATCTATCAGCCATGGAGAAAGAGGCTAGAAGCCAAGACCATTTGTATGTAGAGTCTTATCTCAGGATTCCAATTAATTTTGAAGTTAGTAGCCCTTGTTATGCTCAATCTTTTGGGCCCCTAAATTATATGAATAGCCTCAGAAAATTTTAAAGAACTCCCAAATATGCAGTGCTTGTCAATATTTTGCTAAATTCTTCATAGTTTGTAATGGAGTTTAATATGATTATAAGATTTTAAAATAGGAGCTTTGTTTTGTGATTTATCTATAGGTTCTATTGACTGAACTTGAATAAATTATTTACTACTTCATTAAAATTCAGTAGGACTAAAAGTTTCCATCCAATCTCTGAGTTGTCTGTTGCAAAAGAATGACTGCATAGTCTTCCCAAAGGGTAGGTTTCCCGATATGGCCCACACTAAAAGGATAGAGACTACATGAACAGGAAAACATACATCGTACTTTCTATTAATGAAAATTATTTACGTACACCAGGAGAAGAAAATTAGTAAGGATCTCCTTGTTGGTGATTTTTAATCTCTTAGTGGGAATACTTTAGAGTGCTAGCATAAAACTGTCATTACTGCAGAGAGATCTGAGTCTTACGATGATTGTTTTACTGCTTGGAAATAGTATTTTAGTCAGTGAGATTCAGTTAACATTCTAATGCAAAGAGCTATCATCCTTTGAGAGAAAACTCATATCCAAAGATATTTTAAAACTAGAAATTTATTTTTTCCCCTACTAGAACCTAAACCATGTAATTTATTGGAATGGATGGTACAGAAGATGTGGGCTATATGAAATCAGTGTGTTGTACTTTTAGTAAAGGTAATTTATAAACGTGCTACTCAAAAAAAGTTATAAAATTATAGACTTAAAGGCTTTTTGTAGCTAATCACGTGTTTCTTCTCTAATCCTGGGCTGCATAGTGAGGTGAGCAAGGGGTGAGCAAGTGAAGCTTCGTCTGTAGCCACGCCCCATCACTGGCATCACCGCCTGAGCTCCGCCTCCTGTCTGAGCAGTGGCAACATTAGATTCTCTTAGGAACACAGACCCTGCTGTGCCTGTGATCGGTCCAAGGTTGTGTCTCCTTATAAGAATCTAAGACCGATGATCTGAGGAGGAGTGTAATGTGCTGAATCATCCTGAAACCATTCCCCCCACCCCCTGTCAGTGGAAAAATTATCTTCATGAAACTGGTCCCTGGTGCCAAAGAGGCTGGGGACCTCTGCTCTACAAAATCCTTTCCAAAGATGAGTCCATCTTGTGCTGTTTCTGTTGACCCTGTATCCTGTGAGTACTTTTATTGCCTACTACTTTTAGTCACTGGTTTATAACTATGTCTGTGAATCACTTTACAATTGGTTTTGTTATAGTTAAATAAAATTCCATTTTCAGATTCTGTTGCTGATACCTCTGATCGTCAGAACATCCCTCCCCAAGGCCTACCTGAAATGGTAGCTGCCATTCACCCTGGTGTCTGTGATGTGGGCTGCTTTACTCAGAACCATCTCAGGCTTCTTTCACACTTTTTCTCAAAAGTAAACACTCAGAGTTTCCTGCTTCCTTATGTTGTGTGAGCATTATTTGGCATGCTGTCACCCTCCTTTCCGCTGTTTTCTAGATGCTCCCCAGCTTGCCCATTTCTGGCTTGAAATACCATGCCCCAAATTAGCCAACCCATTCCAGGAGCAGTAGGGGGTGCAGGGACCAGATGGATTCAGGGACTCAGACTCCAAATAGTGATTCTTAACCATTTGGAGTCCCATACCCCCTTGAGAATCTAAGCTCTGGAATCCGTTTACAAGAAAATGCATATGTGGGCAAGTGTCCACGTTTCCATACAATTCCAGAGGATTCTTGGAGCTCTCTATTATTCATTCATAAAGTGTGTGCCTGCGGGGACAGCGGATTAAGAACCCTCAACTCTGCTGTGTTGAGGCTGTGTATGAGGGAGCCTTTCAATAACCACGTGTACTGGGCCATAGGTAATGTGATATTCTTAATGTTTATTGATTTGGGGGATGTGCTGTTGGTGCCTGGTGTGGGCACCCAGTCCCTGCGCAAATAAAAACAGCTGGGACACAGATGGAAGGTACAAGCCTGCAAGATGCTTCCCATCATTCCAGGGAGAGTCCCAAGTAACAAGTAATCTCTGTTGTGGCCTTTTATTGAATCATTATACAACAGGTCTGAGGGGCCCACGTGCTGGAACTGTATGCTTAGTGATCGCTACTGCTCCTTCCCCAGGGGCTCGACTCCCACCCTGTTACACTTCAAATGTTGAAGGTTCACCATGCAGTTGCTTGAGGGCTTGTCTCCAGCCTGCAAAACATCTCCATGCTAGTTAGGAGATTGTCCCACTCCCAGAACCGGTGACCATTCTTACAAGCATGGTGCTCAGTCTCCTACAATGTGCAACGCAAGGTTTTGTTTATTTTTAAGCAGGATGTACTTTAGAGATCAGATTTTAAAACTACTTTCCAGTTATTATCGCATATGTGTTTTTCTCAGAATCCACTTTCATAAGAAATATATTTAGTTGGCTTTTTCCTGAACTGACTTGTTCAGACATGTTCGTCCTTTCAAGATAACGTGCCCATGAGATTTTTAACATTGCCCACCAAGCCTCAGGCCCAGCTGGACGCCCTCCTGCTGACATTTGCTGGATCAAGAGTTTCTTGATGGGCTTGACTAGGGAATGACTCAAACCTTACAGAGAGTAAAGCAGAAATATGTTTTGATACTGGTCCTGATGTAATTTTCTTAATGTTTGTTTGTGCAACGTGTGGCATCTTTGAACATATGGAAATGACAAAAAGGGGAAATGTGTTGGTTTCTGAATGTACTACTTAACCAGATAATTGGGCAAAATATTTGAAAAGAAGTGCTCAATCCTTTGACCGGGTGTGCTTTAATCTTAGCTTTTCTTCCTCTTTTTTGACGTCTATATTTTCATTGTCTGTTCTCCCTCCCTCGCTCCTGTTAGAATAGTCTATGAGGACTGTGTTTGGGACGTGGTGTAGACTGTTTAGGTCTAACGAGGTTCCTTGGGGGACAGGGGGTGGAGAGTGCACAGTACAGATCAGCCCTGCTGAAGCAGGCGATGAGTGTTTCCCCTCGGTCCAAGTGTGTGGGCGCCTTCGCTCCCTACCACACAGAACTTCTGTTTCAGCCTAATAGTGAATTCAAGACCAGAGACGCAGACCTGTTAGAATTGCTGGTCAGATTTTATAAAGAGTGATGGACTTTCAAACTTTTGGCATCCACATTTGACTTTTACCATTTGTTTGAGGGGGATGAGGGCAGCCAGTACACATGCAGTGTTTAAACATGTGTTCACCCCTTCGTCTCACCCCAGTGACCTGTTCTTCTTGCAGGTTACGGCCACACTGTGCCCTTGTCGGATGGGGGTAAGGCCTTCTGCATCATCTACTCCGTCATCGGCATTCCCTTCACCCTCCTGTTCCTGACGGCTGTGGTCCAGCGTGTCACTGTGCACGTCACCCGCAGGCCTGTCCTGTACTTCCACGTGCGCTGGGGCTTCTCCAAGCAGGTGGTGGCCATCGTCCACGCCGTGACCCTCGGGTTTGTCACGGTGTCCTGTTTCTTCTTCATCCCGGCTGCTGTCTTTTCAGTCCTGGAGGATGACTGGAACTTCCTCGAATCCTTTTATTTTTGTTTTATTTCCCTGAGCACCATTGGTCTCGGAGATTATGTTCCTGGGGAAGGCTATAATCAGAAATTCAGAGAGCTCTACAAGATCGGGATCACATGTGAGTGTCAAGGTCACGGGCTGCTCCTTCTGTCACTGTTTGGCCATTCCAAGCTCCACCTGCTTCCAGTAGTCGTGCATAAAAACCCTCACTGCTTCATTCCCACTCATAAGGTGTCCAAATGTCCCACCTTCCCACAACTATATCATTTCATGATTCCCTTTGAAAGTCTTCACGCAAAAATCTTATTACTGAATTATTTTTCCCAGGTGCCTTAAAATTACTCGTCAGTCTCTTTAGGCATTGTTACATTACAGTGTAAAAATACATCATGGGGGTCGTACTTGATAACCAACTTCTAATTTAAAAAAAAAAGAAAGTTGCTCTACTTTATTAAATTTTTTAAGCCCAAGAAGACATGGCCTGAGATGGAGCCTGTTAACTGTCAATCATGTTTTTTAATTTACCAGGAATATCTTAAAAGAGCTACTTATCTCATTTGTCCATCTGATTCTTTGAAAAAGAAGTGAGCCTATGTACCTGTTTTCAGAAGGTTATATTTGGAAAATAAAGTCGCTATTAAAATTCAGATGGCCAGGTGACTTACAACTTTTAAATGATTTTTGTTTTAAATTCAATATAATATCATAGAAAGCTGAGCCACCCATTTTCAAGAAGCTGTGCAATTTTATGTGATTTCCTGTCTTCTTCAAGCTGCACAGAATTGCGGTCATAAGGTCCATACAGTTTTCATTCCTGCCTTCTCGAGAATTTTTTAATTCATGAGGTCACGGCTTCAAGGAAATCACAGCACTCTGGCAGTGAGATGCTGTGTCCTGGCCCTGTCTTGTACGCTTAACCTCACAAAACGCTTATGTGAAGTGTGTGTATTAACATTTCCATTAACCCAGGACTTGCCCAGAACAAAGACTTCACTCATAAATCCCTAATACCTTGAACGGTGCCTGGCTACCATACAAATGTAGGAGATTCTTGCCAAATTATTACAAGGATGATTTAATAGTTCCTCTAGTACCATAAGGAATATTTTTTAGAGTCTGAATGATATTTCGCCAGGGGGCCTGTACCATAATCCAATCATATCTCTATGATTCATCATTTAGGTTTATCCTCATTTGAGATTAAAATAAATAACACTGTAGAAAATCTTTGTATATTTATACTTTTTATACTTTGATATCCTTCCAAGAAGTAGGATTACTGACCCAAAGTGAGACCTGGTACTTTCCAAATGGTGTCACCAGAGGGATTTGAGCACTGCAGCGGGCTAATGTTAGCCAGTAGCTCTACCAATGTATTTTGCATGTGCAAACTGGGTAGTACCATAAATATTACCTTAACTTTCTTTTCGCGTGATAGGATATGTTGTTATTTTTTGTTCGTGACTTGGGAAAGTAGAATGTTGCTAGCTACAGCACTTTTCTCTTGTGTAAATTGTCTTATAAATTTTGACCAGCCCTTCAACTTGCTTAGTTTTTCTCCTAATACCAAATCTTTGCATAACATTTTATCACTTGTTCCAATGTGGATTATGTTTCTCTAGACAATCTCTGCAGACGACTTTCTGTCTTGAGCATTAAGAACCTGAGTATTGAACAAATGATGTCCCAAAGGGATACTGGCTTTGGACAGGGTAAAAGCACATCGTTTTGCCTAAAAACCCTGGGTATTTTTTTTTTTTAGCATTTAAGAGTTTGCCTAAATAAAGATAAAAGACAAGGAGTGGATTTGCCAATTAGTCTAACAAGGTCACTATCGTTTCTGAAATGCCAAGAGCATATTCACCCACCATATTATTATCAAAATCTATAAACTCTGAAGATAATCCAACTTTTCATAATTTGAGATAATCAGTCTCTTTATTCATATTATACTGCCAGTTACCTTTCCTACTTAATGTGTATTCTGAAAATCTTCCTCAAACATTTTATCCCTAGGATGTGAAATTAGAAGTTTTGTTATTCTTTGTTACCTTTTTGTTGCTTTCCATGATGCTTTTTTTTCCTGGAAAGTGATTTTTAAAATGTTGGAATTCTTTTTGTTGTTGTTATTTTTGAGACAGAGTCTCACTTGTTCACCCTCGGTAGAGTGCTGTGGCATCGTAGCTCACAGCAACCTCAAACTCTTGGGGTGAGGCTTTTGCCTGAGCCTCCCAGGTAGCTGGGACTATAGGCACCCGCTACAATGCTGGGCTATTTTTAGAGATGGGATCTCGCTCTTGGAACTCACTTAAAATGACCATTTCCCATCACAAATTCAGGTTAATTCAGGAGGATTGTTTGAGACCAGGAATTGGAGGTTGCTGTGAGCTGTGACAAGGCCATGGTACTCTAGCTTGCAGGAATATCTAGCAAGAGAACACAACCCTATGTCAAAAAGGAAAAAAAAATGCAGACTGTAATTCTAAATAAGCCAAGGTCACTGAAGGCTAAATCTTTTTTCATTGTTTCCTCTTTGACAACGGGTAGTTCCTCCTTAAGCCATGGTCTTCAAACATTCTTAGACATTAGAAAACTGGAAGAGAACTTATTCCTTAGTAAATATTTGTTTCAATGTGAAAGTGAGGTGGTAAGTCACTTGTTACTTGGTTTATCTGTGCGTAGACCACGCTGAGATGCCGTCCTGTTTCTCACTCAGGTTACCTGCTCCTTGGCCTGATTGCCATGCTGGTAGTTCTGGAAACCTTCTGTGAACTTCATGAACTGAAAAAGTTCCGAAAGATGTTCTACGTGAAGAAGGACAAGGATGAAGACCAAGTGCACATCATCGAGCATGACCAGCTGTCCTTCTCCTCCATCACAGACCAGGCCGCCGGCATGAAAGATGATCAGAAGCAGAACGAGCCCTTCGTGGCCACTCAGCTGTCCCCCTACCCCGAAGACTCTGCACACCATTAACACAGCCCTGCTGCTGCAGGAGCAGGTGTGACGGAGGGGTTTCATTGTGCTCATTTTTATCAGAGTCTAAAAGCTAAGACGATGCCATTTTAAGAAATACCTACTCTTTTGCAATATTTTAATAAACAAAACAGAAAACAAGCAAAAAAATAGAACAAAGAAAGCCTTGACCTTGGAGGGATGTCCAATAAGTAAAGAAATGAGATGTGTGCTCGTAACTCACATGTGACAAAATTGTCTAGACTTTGCATAGGAAGAGAATACCTGAGGCAGTGTGCACTGTGGGGAAGCAGATTTTATACTTTTAATTGGGAACTTTGGGGTTTCTGTTTAAATCATTTAGCTGAGGATTAAATAGCAACATTTATATTTAAAAGCAAAAAAAAAAAAAAGCATAGAAATGTGTTTTATAAATAGGTTTATGTGTACTGGTTTGCATGTTCCCATCCAAAAATGATTATTTTTGTAGAATCTAAGTTAAACCTACTATTTATAATGCATAGGTAACCATAACTATGTACATATAAATATGTTCATATCCTGTACATAAGGTTTAGATCACCAGATCCCAGTGTATTTCTTAAACCAAGATTGTAGGTATGGTTTCTTTTGATTTCTCT
Source organism: Arctocebus calabarensis (assembly GCA_963573935.1). Taxonomy (NCBI): domain Eukaryota; kingdom Metazoa; phylum Chordata; class Mammalia; order Primates; family Lorisidae; genus Arctocebus; species Arctocebus calabarensis. The sequence goes on from CAUYON010121337.1 coordinate 33,800, forward strand.
TTATACTAAAGAATTCAGAGTTGCTATAATAAAATAAGGGGTATAATAAACATAAGGTGAATAACTATAGTATTCTGCTACAATAAATGTTTCTATCTTCTTACAATAGAATAAACAGTATCCAATGTCTAAAACATTATATTATAAACAGGTTTTGTAAGTGAACAAATAATGAATAGGATATGTAAAGAAGGTTGTGGATCTGCCACCGCCTATTATTAAAGCACAGAACTTGAATATAAAATCTCCAAAGGAACAGATGATGTTGTGTTAACCTGAGAATTTTAAATTTACAAGTGGAAATAAAGAAAAATCAGAGCTGGTAGTAATCCTGTGGCTTTTATGTATCAAAAGTTTTCCTTTGTGTAGAAATTTGTTTTAACTGGCTCTTGCTTCACAGTGATAATGCTCCCAACAGTTACCCTGGGACTAGCCAAAGATGTTAGCACCTCTGCACCATCAGAAAAAGAGAAATTACGTCCAGGAGAGTTGCAGTTTTGCAAGAACTTTGTATACAAATCTTTTGGCAATGAATAGTTTTGGTTAATCTTACATAAATACACCATTTCTCAACTACATCTACATAAAATAATAGCACAAATATATACTGTAGTGAACATTCTGTAAAGCTGCTTAATAGTATTTAAGACCTGTGTGGTATCTCTGATATTCTTTCTTCTTTCTTCTTTCTTTCTTTCTTTCTTTCTTTCTTTCTTTCTTTCTTTCTTTCTTTCTTTCTTTCTTTCTTTCTTTCTTTCTTTCTTTCTTTCTTTCTTTTTCTTTCTTTCCTTCCTTCTTTCTTTCTTTCTTTGTTTTTTTTTTTTTTTGAGACAGTCTCTCTCTGTCACCCTGGACAAAGTACTATGGCATCATAGCTCACAGCAACCTCAAACTCTTGGGCTCAAGCGATCCTCTTGCCTCAGCCTACCATGCAGCTGAGACTACAAGCACTTGCCATAATTCCAGGCTAATTTTTCTATTTTTAGTAGAGAAGAGGTCTCAGTCTTGCTCCAGCTGATCTCAGACTCCTGAGCTCAAGTAGTCGACCCTCCTCAGCCTCCCAGAGTGCTCCTAGCATTACAGACATGAGCCAACAAGACCGGCCTCTTGATTTTCCTTCTTTTACTGGATATCTGTGGGAAAACATCCTTAAAAAGAAGTCAGAGTGCTTTCATCCGCAGATGTGCCAAGAATTCAGGAGATCGTCACATATTCTCTTAATAACTACGGGTCTGTATGCTAGGTGAAATCAAATGAGCAATCTCTCTCTTCAGCACTTTAATTTATTCCTCCTTAGAATGGAACAAATACCAGTCATCTCTGCATTCATCAAGGACATCATTGATCACAATTAATCCAGGACCCATTGGATGTGTATATAAGCATCAGGAAGAAATAGAAAAACAAAACTGCTTCTTTGGAGAAGGATAAAGGAGATTATTGGAGGGTTATAAACTTTAGGACAGGGGTACGGCGTGAAAGGAGAGAAAGGTGCCTTTATTTTCATTGTTTGGATTTTCAGATTGAGAATGAAAAGTGGCCAATGAAGCCAAAAGTCATAGTTGCCAGGAACATCAATTTCTTGGCATTTCGTATTTTGCCCTAGAACCTTGTATTTGAATTGGTAACAGAGATCAGATTGCCTAGATAGGGACTAACCTTTAGCACCTAATACTGTTCCTTGTCTATGGTGCTGGGGCTTGATAAATATTTGTTGATAAATATTGGGAAATTTGTTGAGCAAATTGGGAAAGACTGATTTGTCATCGCTATCAAAACTCCCAAAGTCGTCTTTGTAGCTTCCCGTCTCCGGAAGCATCAACCACTGTAGGGAGACAGACCACACCGTCCTCCCTACGGCGCTGGCCTTGTTTCCTGTTCCGGGGGCCTGAGATTCCCACTGCGAGTACGGTTTTGAAAAGACACACAATCATTCCTTTGTGAAGCTGCACTTACCCTGAGACAACACATCGCAGGAGCCAGACCAGACAGTTCTGAGGTCAGACCTGCAGATCAACAGAAAGGCCAGTGCAGTGCAAAGTCAGAAACCAGAGGCTTGATGTAGAAAGAGAGGGAGAGGAGGACCGAAGCATAAAACACAGAAAACCTGAACCACAGTCAAGATCCAGCTGCCTCCCCACTTGAGGGAGAGCAGGGTAGTAACGTAATTCCAGCCGATCCCTGAAAGACAGACTACGATTAGGGCATGCCAACAGTTTTGGTGAATTCTATTTGGGGTCAGTAAACAATACTTAGGAGTATTAAGGATAAAGTGGCTGAGTGCCCCAGGTTTCCAAGAATGGAATGGTTTCCTGGAAAGTAGGACCTTCAGCGTAAAACCGGGATAGTTCTGGGCAAACCTGGTTGATTGGTTATACTAATTAGTGATTTTGACAAGACTGGATTCGTTCTTTTTCTTTTTTTTTTTTTTTTTGAGACAGAGCCTCAAGCTGTCACCCTGGGTAGAGTGCTGTGGCATCACAGCTCTCAGCAACCTCCAATTTCTGGGCTCAAGCGAGTCTCCTGCCTCCGCCTCCCAAGTAGCTGGGACTTGGGCTCCCACCACAACACCCGGCCATTTTTTGGTTGCAGCCATCATTGTTGTTTGGTGGGCCCGGGCTGGATTTGAACCCGCCAGCTCAGGTGTATGTGGCTGGCGCCTTAGCCCGTTGAGCCACAGGCACTGAGCCGATTCATTCATTTTTTTAAGAAACATTTACTGAGATCCTGCACTGTGGCAGATACTGTCCTAAGCACTTACAAAACAGAAAAAGGATGTCCTCAAGAAGGTCACAATATGGCGGTGGAGAAAGGCATGGACTGAACAGCACAAATGCAAGAGTGGGCCCTGCAGAGGACCACCAGGCCCCTCGCACCCCCTCTTTATCTGGTGTCAGCTAATGTGTGTTCCAAAGGTCCAGTCTTCCTGCTCCTTTCTGGACAATTCCAAAGGGCCATCCTGGCTCCAGCACACTCCATGGGGTCCTCTCTGACAGACGTCCGCTTCAAGTACATCATGGTTCAACTCCTCCTCCTGGCCCCTTCCTCACAGCAGTTGTCCCCAGGAGCACTGGCCAACACACCTGGATTTATAAACAAACTTCAGAGTCCAAGCATCAGTCCCCCATGAAGCCAACCTACGACCAAGGCCTAACACTGCCATTGAGGCAGGTGCTCTGAAGGAAAGGGGCACAGTGCAGCAGGAGCCTGCAAGAAAGAACTGTAGTCGGGGTCCAAGAGTGGGCAGAAATTAACTAGGAAAGACAAAAGGGAGTGTGATCCCACCACAGCCAAGGGCATGAGCCATGGCCAAGTGCTGGGAGAGACCATGAGGACGGGGAGTGCTGAGTGTGACCTAAGCAGAAAGCGTAAGAGGAGCAAGCCGGGAGCTAAGCCCAGAGGGACAGCCCGCTGGGCCAGTAAAAGGACTGTTGTCTGTATCCTAAGAGCAAGGAGAAGCCATTGGAAGGGTTTAGGCAGGTGAGCAAAGAGATCCTATCGGAGACGAGCTTTGCAGGATGTCATGGGCACCCGAGAGCCAGCAGCCAGCAAGACTGACAGAAGGCGGGACACTCGCTGGGCCTTACTCACCCCTCTGAGGGCCAGTATTGGCCCAGTTGGGGTGCCTGAGCCTTCACGCAGGAGGTCACTGAGCTTCCGCTGAACCAATTAGGGCCTGGGGCAGAGAGATGAGCGGGCAGGACAATTACAGGAAGGCCTATGGTATAATATTTTTATACTTTGTGTCCAAAGAATTTGGTTTGCTTTTGAGATACAAGGGGATGAAGGCGTCCTCTATTCTTAACATAAATTTAGGCCTCCAGTAGCCTCTCTGTCTCCCCTCTCTCTCCTGTCTTGGTCTTCTTCCTCACGCCTTCATTTATTAAACTGACCTTTATTTGGGGAGATTAATGTGCCAATAATGACTTGGTGCTGAGGCCTGAGGCGGGCAGACACAGTGGCCACCCCCAGGCCTGGCCCTGCCGCTGTCTGTGCACCCCAGACAGGGTCGCGGTGGGGCAGGGGAGTGGTCCTCCCCCTTCTCTGCTGCCTAGTGACTTAGAGCTTCACACAGCATCTTCCTCTCCATGATGGTGCTCAGGAATGGGCAGCCTGATGGACATCACCACCGCTTCTGGGAAAGGTTGAGTGAGAAAGAAGCTACCAGCAGCTGAGTGAACGAGGGTGCACACAAAGCCTGGTAAGTCACTGTAAGCTGGAACGTTAATAATGGGATCCCCGAGTCACTGCGGGGAGCCTGTCGCTTTGCCAGCAAGTAGAGGTGTTGGGACACTCCCTAAACTCTTGCTATTCCCACCTTGGAAGCAGAAACCCTTGCCGGAAGGGTAGAGCTATTCCAGGAGAAGAGAGGCAGGTCAGGTGTGTCGTTGACCGTTCTGCTGAGAGCAGTTTTCTACAGAGCTCTTCCTCTTGGTGAAGGGAGAGAGCTACGATCTTTTACCTTGTGGGGTGCGAGAGTCAAAAGGAGAGACTTCCCAAATAGAAGCCACCTGCCCAAAAAAAAATGAATGCATAGGCTGTCCCGCCAGGGAAAGGGGAAGGTGCCCATCCCTGACCTTCTGACCTTTCAAAATCCCCTTCCACTTTAACCCACAATGGACTTCCTTCTCAAACTGAGCTCGCCCACACCCGGTGGGAATAAAGGCCAAGGTGCCCACGCAGCACCTGGACCCCATTTCCTGTCGTTTCGCGTTTTGGAATGATCTTTTATTTTTGTTCTTTGACCTCTCATGGGGAAAGGAAGTGTGTCAGTTTGGGGTCTGCAGGTGTCAGGGAGACCCGACTGTAGGAGGAAACGCAGGAACAAAAAGTGATGGAGTTAAAACCAACGAGGGAGGTCTTTTCTGGATCTATTCCAGGCATTTAATTTTGCTCATTCTGATACTGCATTTTCTCCTATGATTATTTTCTAGCTATCACCAGATCTCAAAGTATTCCTTTTTCAGGAACACACGCAATTCAACTTAGGAAGCAAAACCATAAACAGAGAAGCAAGGAAATGTGTTATCCCAAATATAGTTAGTGCCCCGAATAAGCAGAGTCGAATTTCTGATTGACATCAGGGGTCTTCCCCTGTATAGAAAGTGAGTGGTCGCCTGGGGGATAAAAGCCAGGTGTAGGTGAAGAATTGTTTGTCTGTTCCCCAAATCACAACTGAAAGTTGAGTTGTCACATCACATCATAGAATGCGACCTTTGTCGTATGAGAATATGAAAAGTAGGGACTGGGCGCGGTGGCTCACACCTATAATTCCAGCGCTCTGGGAGGTCCAGGTGGGTGGATCAATTGGGCCCATGGACTCAAGACCCTATCTCTATGAAAAATAGAAAAACTGAGGCAAGAGGATCTCTTGAGTTCAAGCATTTGAGGTTGCTGTGAGCTATGATGCCATCACAGAGACCCAGGGTAACAGAGTAAAGATTGTCTCAAAAAAAAAAAAAGAAAAAGAACCTAGGCGCTAGGTCTTCTTCTTATGGACAGTAAATACTTCACATACACCTTGTTAAAATTAGTGTCCATGAATGTTCTATATGTAAGTCAGTGTCGTTATCATAGGAGTATAGGTAAAATGCTCCAGAAACACCAGATGAATTTAATTTTATCAGTAGAGACAGATTCTTGCGTGGCCCTGGCTTGGTGTTTAGACTAAGCAACATCTTTCTTTGACCTCACTGATCATGTAGCTACCTCACGGCTGAAGGAACAGAATCCAGGTCCTTTACTTCGATGACTTCCTACCAACTGGATGAAAGAACTGTCACCTTTTTTCTCTTCAAGTGCAGCATGAATTGATTTCTCTGAGCAGCTCTCCGACCTCTTTACCCTTCACACCTCTCTTTACAAAATGATTCTTTCCAGAAGAAGACAGATTTCACTTGAATGCTCCTAGCCTAGGCGTCTCAGCCTATTTGAGTGTAAGCTTTCCTAAGGTAAAAAGTCAAAAGCACATGCCCTTTTTAGTGCAACTTGAAGTTCAAAATCTATTATCAGGTTCGAAAAAGAATAACAGCAATAAAACAAGCACTGTGTTTGCCTCCCAACTACAGAAGCTCCCGTGAGATTCCAGTATCCTGCCAAGAAGAGTGTTTTCCTCTCATCCCCGTCTCCTGCCACGGGGCATTCGGAGAGTGTTTATTGTCACTGTTTCCTAGTTTTTTTTTTTTTTTTTTTAAAGAACTTCAGATGTAGCAAGAAGGAAGTTTCCATCTGTCAGCTCCTGGTACCATATCATGTTTATTCTAGGTAAAGACCTAGAGTGGTTATGGCATCTGCCGAAGGGATTCCTGACGTTGTCAACTTCTGAAAGCGTGCCATGTCCATTCCAGGACAAGGTTTGAAATGATTATGGCATCTCCCAAAATGTTTGGTAAGGTGAACCTGTACACTCAGTTCCTTATTATCCTGGAAAGCCTGGGGTCCGCGGAGCTGTGAACTCAATTTTATTGGCTTACCAAGAAGAATCCAAAACACTGGGCACCTCTGATATACCTCTGTAAACCAGACATGGGGCTATTGGGCCCTCCCCCCTTAACTCTGTTCCTGACTCAAGCCAAAGATAGTCTAAAGAGGGAGAGAGTCTTGTTAATGCTATCAAGACCCAGTGACATTTTGGGGGAATAAGGTTCAGACCATGCCTGGAAAATGTATATATATGCTTTTGGTGCAGCTCTAAGTAAAACCTAAAGGTTAAATGTGGAGGAGATGGTGTGGGGCAGTCAGAGCCTTTGGAAATGCTGGAGCCCCTCACCCCAGAACTTCTCCCCACTTCTCCTTGGTGCTGCCATTTGATTAAACAGAGGGTTAACCACAAATCTGATTCCTTAAACTTGCATGAAATCCATTTAGCAGCTTGCTTCTTTGAAAACCTTTGATGTAACTTTTTTTACCCAGATTTAGACTGTCTCACCACCTTCAAAAAAGGCTGACATTTTCATAACAACAAAGGTGACTTAATTTTGTTTTTTCTTTTTTTTTCTAAAACAGTTTCACTTTGTCTCGCTGGGTAGAGTGTTGTGGTGTCATAGCTCACAGCAATCTCAAAAAGCTCTTGGGCTCAAGTGATTCTCTTGTCTCAGCCTCCCGAGTAGCTGGGACTGTTGGCTCCCACCACAACACCTGGTTACTTTTTAGAGATGAGGTCTCACTCTGGCTCTGGCTGGTCTTGAACTTGTGAGCTCAGGCAATCCACCTGCCTCAGCCTCCCCGACTGCTGGGATTACAGGTGTGAGCCACTGCGCCGGGCTCAGTGACTTAATTTTGAAGGAGGCACAATCCTAGGAGACCACAAATTCTGTACAGGCATTGCCACAGACCACACAGTGGCCTTGGGCAGTCAGTGTCACTGTTTAAGTTTTCACACTTTTTTTTCCCACTTTTGTCTTTGCTATGAACTTTAAAAGTCAACTTAGAAGTCTGCATCCAGGAAGATGGAATAGAAGTAGAGTCATCTCTGGTTTTATTTCAGGAATTGGTTCCAGTCTGTCCATCTCTACCCAAATCCAAGCACACTCAAGTCCTATAGTCGGCTCATTGGAACCTGCATGTGCAAAAAGTCATCCCTCCTTTTACGCATGTTTCACATCCCACAAATACCGTCCACTGTTGTTCGAGGGTCAGCTGTTCCCTAGTCTTTCCTCTTACTACAATGTTATGTATAAAATAAACACAAGACTCTGAGGAGTGAAGAGAAACGGCAGACTAGCTATGGAACTTGGAGCCAAAAGAAGACCAACAAAGCACGATAGAACGAGACTATGGTCCTGTCCTACCCATGACAGCAAAGACTGTGCAGGGAGCCTTGAGTCTGACCCTCACCCAGCCGTACTGAGGCAGCCCAATGTCCCTGCTGGCTGTGTCGCAGAAGGCCGAGTAGGGGGCTGAGGCTTGCCCAACAGGTAGTAATGAGTATCCACACCCCTCCAACCCACAGGCTCTCCTGGTGTGAACGGAGCCTGACTCCACCTCACAGGGGTTAATGACACACCCCTTCCCTCCTACGGAGGTGTTGGGGAAGGCCTACAGAACACCCGAACTTCCAGCACTGCCCAGTGGTAACTAATGGGGCCACCCCCATAATCATGCCAGTGGAGACCATCGGGGACCCAGAATACCCACCTCCTCCCAGTAGTCACACACCTTTCCCTGAGGAAGTGGTGTCAGACATAGCTTAAATAGAAAGCTCAATAAGACGGGCGGTGCCTGTGGCTCAGTGCATAGAGCACTGGCCCCATATACTGGAGGTGGCGGGTTCAAACCCAGCCCCAGCCAAAAAAAAAGTAAGAAAGTTCAAGTAAGACACAGTGTCATGGCATAATACCAAAGTGTTCAGGTTTCAATTGAAAAATATTCATACCAAGAACCAAGTTCTCAAACTAAATGGAAAAAGGCAATAAAGAGACGCCAATACCACCAAGACCCAGTTGTTAGAATTAGCTGACAAAGACATAAAGGCAGCCACAAAGCACCCCAGACAAAGAAGAAACTTTAACAAGCAGTTACGAACGTGCTTGATGTGTTTGTTTGTTTGTTTTTTGAGACAGAGTCTCACTATGTTGCCCTCAGTGGAGTGCTGTGATATCACAGCTCACAGCAACCTCAAACTCTTGGACTTAAGTGATTCTCTCACCTCAGCCTCCCGAGTAGCTGGGACTACAGGCACCCACCACAACGCCTGGCTATTTTTTTGTTACAGTTGTTGTTGTCATTCAGCTAGCCCAGGCCAGGTTCGAACCCGCCAACTTCGGTGTATGTGGCTGGCACTGTAACCACTGTGCTATGAGCGCCAAGCCTATGAACGTGCTTCAAACAAACAAAAACTAGAAAGTTTAGCCAGGAAGTCAATTGCCTCTATTTGATAAATAACATCTATCTACAAAAAGTCTACAACTACCTAACAAATGGAAACATTGTAACCAAATCATTTGTACCCTCATATTAATCTGAAATGAAAAAAGTTAATAAACAGCCTACAGCTAACAGTACACCTGATAATGAAAGACTGAATGTTGAATGCTTTCAATAGCACTTAAAAAAAATAGTGACGCTGACTGCCCAAGGCCACTGTGTAGTCTGTGGCAACACCTGTACAGAATTCATGATCTCTTAGGATTGTGCCCCCTTCAAAAAGACTGAGAAGGTAAGGATGTGTCCACTCACTGTTTTTATTCATCATAGTGCTGAAAACTCTAGCCAGTACAAATCGTTGTTTGGCAATAAAACAAAATGCATACATACCCAAAGGAAGAAATCAACTATTCATGTTGAAAGATGACCTAGTTATCTATATAGAAAATTCTAATGAATCTCCAAATGAAATCTAGAATCTTCAAACAAAAAGACAAAGTTGAGCCTTTATTTTATACCATATACTAAAATTAACTCGAAGTGAATCGAAGCCCCAAATACAAGAGTTAAAAATATAAAATTCCTAGAAGAAAACAGGGGGAAATCTTCATGGCATTGGATTTGTCAGTGATGTCTTAGATATGACACCAAAAGCATAGGCAACAAAAGAAAGACATAGATAAGTTGTACTTCATCAAAATTTTAAAACCTCTAGACTATCAAGAGATTATAAATGTAACACAGAGAATGGAAGAAATATTTTCAAATGATATATCTGATAAGAGATTGTTTATTAATTTTTTCTTGAGACGGAGTCTCACTATGTCACCCTGGGTAGAGTACCGTGGCATCACAGCTCACAGCAACCTCCAACTCTTGGGCTTAAGAGATTCTCTTGCCTCAGCCTTCGAAGTAGCTGAGACTATAGGCCCCTGCCACAATGCCCGGCTATATATATATATTTGGTTGTAGTTGTCATCATTGTTGTTTGGAGGGCCAGGCTGGATTTGAACCCGCCAGCTCCAGTGTATGTGGCTGGCGCCCTAGCCATTTGAGCTACAGGCACTGAGCCTAGAATATATTCTTAAAACTTCAACTCAGTAAGCGTGGTGCCCATAGCTCAGTGGTTAGGGCACCAGCCACATACACTGGGGCTGGTGGGTTCAAACCCGGCCTGGGCCTGCTAAACAACAATGATAACTATAATGAAAAAATAGCCAAGTGTTGTGGCAAGCTCCTATAGTTCCAGCTACTTGGGAGACTGAGTCAAGGGACTCACTTAAGCCCTAGACTTTGAGGTTGCTGTGAGCTGTGACGCCACAGCACTCTACTGAGGGCAACATACTGAGGCTCTGTCTCAAAAAAAACAAGAAAAAGAAAAAGAAAATCCTTGGTATCTAAGGCTAGGCAAAGACTTAAGCTAGACAGCAAAAGCATTATTTATCCATCAAAGCAAAAATTGATAAATCAGGAGTCATCAAAATAAAAATTTCTACTTTGTGAATGACGCTGCTTTAAAAAGTCCCTTTCTTCATGTAAAACCTTACAAAGAAAAGTGGAGGCACCATAAATAAATAGCAAAAGTGAAGTTGAAGAAAGTTTTTATAAAGAAAACGGATGTAGGATTCAAAGAAGCTTAGGCGATTCTCTTGTCCCAGCCTTCTGAGTAGCTGGGACTACAGGTGCCTGCCACAACACCTGGCTGTTTTTTGTTGCAGTCTGGCCGGGGCTGGGTTCGAACCTGCCACCCTCGCCACCCTCAGTATATGGGGCCGGCGCCCTCCCCACTGAGGCATAGGCACCGCCCTACTCCCTCATTTCCTATAGAGCTCAGCTTCCCTAAGCAGAAACACTAGAGCCTCCATGGTGTGAAGAGAGAGCAAAGCAAATAAAGTGGTGAAAAGCTAGGATTATATAGACACATTAGAAAAAGAGCTATTTCAAAAGCAGGTGTGATCGTAAGGAGTCAGTACAATTCAACTCTTCCACTCCTTAGTGATAGGCAGTAACTCTCCATGAATATTTTCACCTTCCTGCCCAGGTAGAACCTAGTGAAGAAAAATTCCTGGAAATGTAAGTTAAAGTATGATTAAATGGCACCCATGCCTCGGAAGTTAGAGATGCGTATGTCTCTGGGGGAATTTAAAGTCCTGCCTTTTCTGGAGCTCTGTGCTAAGGACATTGCTCTCTTCCAGAGAGTGTTGGGTTACCTCCTGGAGCAGAAATCTCTCTCTCCCCCACCCCACCCCTACCTCAGGAAAGGAAGGGCAGATGTATCAGCTTCCTGTACGAGCTCAGGGTTTAGTAATTTGGGGGTTCCTCCCCTATGGTGCATCCCCTGTACGTGCATTTACATCAGCCCCTCATCCTGTCACCTCCTTGGGGAACTGGGACATGAAAACCCAATACTGTTAAAGGTGCTCTATAAACAATAGTCTGTTTTTTAATCCAGATACCTCATGTTTCCTGTCTAAGTAAATAAATAAAACTAGATCTAAAAACTTAACAGATGGGCTCTCTAGTAAGGCAAGTCTTACTTTCTGATAGCAATACTCTTCTTTAAAATATTTTCTTATTCTTTCTTTCTTTTTTTTTTTTTTGAGACAGAGCCTCAAGCTGTCACCCTGGATAGAGTGTCATGGCATCACAGCTCACAGCAACCTCCAATTCCTGGGCTCAAGCGAGTCTCCTGCCTCCGCCTCCCAAGTAGCTGGGACCACAGTCGCCCGCCATAGCGCCCGGCCATTTTTTGGTTGCAGCCGTTATTGTTGTTTGGTGGGCCGGGGGGCTGGATTTGAACCCACCAGCTCAGGTGTATGTGGCTGGCGCCTTAGCCCACTGAGCCACAGGCACCGAGCCTCTTTAAAATATTTTCTTTGCACGTTGAGAGTGGGTGATAAACTTCTCTCCCCAGTTGCATGTGCTCAGTGCTCCAAGTACTCTCTGCACACTTTTTTTTGCAGTTTTGTCCAGGGCGGGGCTTGAACCGCCACCCCCAGTATATGGGGCCGGCACCCTACTCCTTGAGCCACAGGTGCCGCCCCACAGACTTTCTTCTACCTTCCTCGCATTTCTCTGCAGCACCTGCCACTTCATCTCAGATTCACCCCACGTAACAGACCCGCTCCTTCAGGAAGTTCTGTTATTGATATAGCAATATGCTCCATGCATGATAGAAGGTTCTAGCATCATTTCAGAAGCTACGTAGTTTTTGACATTTCAGAAGAACTGAAATTTATAATTTCTTCTTTTGCTTATTCCTGTAAGATATTTCCAGGAAATGCAAATGGGAAAGAACGTGCCATACAAGGACACCGTCCGTCACAACTGAACCGTGACTGTGGGAACTGATGAATGGGGCTTGGACTCCATGTTCATCGGCTGACTTTAAATTCACTGCCACTTCCAGCTCCATTTGTTTTCTCCTTTATTTGCTGCTATTGTTGGCACCAGCTCAGTGCCCATTTGTGCTGACTGCAGTCAGCTGGTGTTGTAAGATTCTAATTCCATCTGTGCCAGTACCAGTTACCGCTCTGTCCCCGCCGTTTCTGATGTTCTCTTCCGTTCTGTCCCACCACCTGCCAAGCACCAACATGACACTCATTCCCAGATTCCTCTCTTCTTGTTTCAGAGCTGCTGTCCCTGAGCAATGCCCTTCAACCCCAACGTTCTCTCTTACACACTTCCCCTAGAGGGCTTGGCTGCATCTCACACCGTGTCTTTCATTTTCACCCAGATGGATTCTTAAATTTTGCTCTTAAATGATTTGTTGGGCCACCAAACAAGAGCCGTCTCTAATCCTGCCTTATTTCTTGTGTCTGGCAAAAGCGAACCGAATATACAGCAACACAGGCAAGGTATGTGGGGAGCAGAAACTTCTTCACATCAGGCTCACCAAGAATGAGATGCTGGGAATGGGGGTAGGGCATTAATATTTATTTTATCATCAAATATGTACTGAGCAGCAAACAGCTCTAGGTGCCTGGGACACAGTCATGAACAGAAGAGACAAAATTCTTGCCTTTGTGGAATTTACATGTGAAGGGATTCTTACTAGGTGCCAGGGCCAATTTCGATAAGTTTTATAAGTTATCTGATTTAATCATCACATGAGACCCATAAGGTAGGTGTTATCCCCAAATGGCATTGGGGACATGCTTTTGCCTGTTTGAATCTTTGCTCCCTTGTGAATGCCTGCTTCCTAGAGCAGACACAAGGGTGGACACTGACATTGGTGTGCACCCACTATGAGCCTGGAGCTCTGTTCTAGGCTTTATAAGCTTCCTTGTCATTAACAACCATAGAATTAAGTAGGGGAGATAAGTTTCATTCCAAAGTTATCAATAAGATGATTTGTAGTATTAAACTACAGAAATATGGTACATAGTCCAGATGAGTTGGTTTAGGACACGTGGATATTTGTCATCCCAGGATTGATGCATATTGGTTTTGAGGGGCCTTTGGGACACATTTAAAAGTCGGCGGCCAGTGACTCAGGGTCCATAGCCCTGTGGGTAGAGCGCCAACCATATACACCGAGGCAAGTGGGTTTGAGCCAAGCCCAGGCCTGCTATAACAACCACAAAAAGACAACTACAACCAAAAAACAGCTGGGCATTGTGGCATGAACCTGTAGTCCCAGCTACTCGGCAGGCTGAGGCAAGAGAATTGCTTAAGCCCAAGAGTTGGAGGTTGCTGTGAGCTGTGATGCCACGTCACTGTACTGATGGTGACATAGTAAGATTCTGTCTCAAAAAAAAATGTTGGTGGCCAGAAGACACTAAGTTGTATGGTTGTAGATCTCAGGCACCAGGATCTATTAATAGCACATCTGTGGCTATGGGAATGAATGGAATTGTTCTAGACAAGGTTGTGGAGTAGTGAGTAAAGAAACTGGCCCAGCAGAAGAACCAAGGGACACTAACATTTAAGGCAGTGGTCTTTGAACTTTCCTGTACATAAGAGTCACCAATCTTTTTTCCCAATCTTTTTCACCTTGCAGTGTCCACAGAAAGGATCCTATTGGAAAGGTACCTGAGACAAATGAGACTGTTCATACAGGAAGACAGTCAGCCCCAGGGCCTGTGGCTTTCTTTGTCACCAGCCACTAGAAAGCCAATGGCATTTATGCATCCATCATCATCCCATTATCCATTCATCATCCATCCAACCATCCACTATCCATCCATCATCTACTCATCCATCTTCCCATTATCCATCCCTCATCCATTCCTCCACCATCCATCCATCCATCCATCCATCTATCCATCCACCATCTATACATCCATACATCCACAGTCCATCCATCCACCATCCATCTATCCATCCATCCATCCATTCATCCATCGATCCATTTACCCATCCACCATCCATCAATCATCCACCATCCATCCATCATCCACCTTCCATCCATACATCCATCATCTACTCATCTATCTACCCATTATCCATCCCTCATCCATTCATCCACCATCCAACCATCCATCCATCCACCATTCATCCATCCATCCATCTTCTACTCATCCATCTACCATTATCCATCCTCATCCATTCATTCACCATCCAACCATCCATCCATCCACCATTCATCCATCCATCCATCTTCTACTCATCCATCTACCCATTATCCATCCCTCATCCATTCATCCATCATCCATCCATCCATCCATCTGTCATCCATCCACCATCTACTTATCCATCTACCCATTATCCATCCATCATCGATACATCCTTGAATGCATCTTAATGGCACACTTCTTGGGAAGTTCTGACCTAAAAATGTCTGCTAAAAATTCAGATTCCCAGGCCATCTCCTCAGTGATTATGGTTTAGTAAGTGCAGGAAGCACTAGATTTTTGATAAGGCCTTGTAGGCATTCTTTTTTTTTTTTTTTTATTGAATCATAGCTGTGTACATTGGTTCAATCATGGGGTACAGTGTGCGGGCTTCACATGCAATCTGAGATATTTTTATCAACCTGATTGACATAACATTCATGAGATTTTCTCGTTTACTATATGAAAACATTTTTGATCCGTATTTAGACGTTTTCTCCTGACCCTTCGAATATGTACCACACATATGACCTAAGCTGCTTTCTTGTTCTCCTGACCCAGACCCCTCTCCTGTGTCCCCTATAACACCAGCAACAGACTTTTTTCTAAAGGTTTGAGGATAATTGAAAGGGGGGTGCTGTGGCGCAGGGCAGGAAAACGCTAAGAACTGAACATCAGGCTTCCATCTCTGAAGCTGGACATGCTGGGCCCCAGGCAAGACCTGCCTGGCACATCTTTACTGAGGGGGCAGGCTATCACGCTCATTCTGGGTTTCCTGCTCTGCCTCCAAGTACATACGTGTGTAATTGTGTGCACATGTGTGTGTGCACATCTGCTCCTCCCCACCATTTGTGTGTTCCTCTTTGTGCCTTCCTGTGTCCCTCTTCCTCTCTCTGTCTTCATCTCTGCCAGCCCCTCTCTCCCTGTATCCCTCACTTTCTCCCTATGCCTATCTCTCTCTTAGATAATCTCTTGGGCTTCCAACCACATTCACAGGATGGCTTTTACAATTTCCAGGGCCCCCACGTTGGAACCTCCCTTCTTCTCTGCTTTTAACTGAGGGCTAAAAAATTTCTCGGAGATAAGATGCCAAGAATTCACTGAACTTCTATTGTAAAGTTTCCCATCCAGCCTAGCCAAGGAGAGTAAGAGAAGGGAGCTCATAGGTCCGTTAAGGTGTCTGCCTAAACAAATGTCTTCCTTGTCCTTCTGCCCAAGTGCAGAAACAGCTGCAGCTTTAAAAATAGCATGCTTTTATCTTTCAGAGGAAATATGCCAAAATTTTAACACTGGTTGTCTTCAGGTGGCAAGAAATGGTCGACTGTATTGTTTTCTTCCTGTTTTTCTGCATCTTCCAAATTGTCCGCAGCAAGTGTGAACTACTTTATCATAAAATCTCCCATGCATTATGCACCTGCAAATATATGATTTAATCTTCACAACAGCCCTAATAGAGAGGTATTAATATGCCCATGTAGAGTTTCAGAAAGGTTAGCTAATTTGTTCAAGGTCACAGAAGCTGAGGGAGACCTCAGACCTCAGGCCCTGAGCCACTCCATCACGCTGCTTGTGGAGAGGCCATCCTTGCCTTCATCTGCAGGTGCAGAGCCTTGCACATACCTGAAAGCTTACTAGATCGTTTGAACCTCCTTGACCAGCTTCTCAATGGAAATGGAAATGGTTTGTACGTTATGATTCACAAGATTAGCTTTTCCCTGCAGGAGCTGTCTACTTTCTCACTCCATTGACACTGGACTTGGCCCTGTGACCTGGGGGATTACCCTAAAGTGGCATATGAGTTGCTTAGGTTAAAACATGGAGAAAAACGACATGTTACTTCTGCACAAAAGTGTTAAGATCCTGCTTATGGTTCTCCATGTCCTTCTCTTCCCTCTGTCATAACACAATGTCCCCAAGAAGGTCAGTGTGTAAATGCAGAGTGACCAGAGAAGTTGTTGACCCATAATGGACATGAGGCCGGGACCAGAAGTTGACCTTTGTTTTTCTAAATCACTGAAATGTGGAGTTTGTTTGTTACCACAGTGTGACTTAACCCAAGCTGACCAACTCCATGTGTGTAAAACTGCAAATGGGTTTCTGACTTCCTCATTTTGGAAGGAAAAAATAGGGCAGTCTTGACCAAAGCCCTACTGTGAAATTCCACATGTCCTTTCTAAAAATGAGGGATCTTTCCCCTCATGGTTGTCTTCCCACAGCATGTTCTACTGGTGGGGCAGGCTGTCAGATCAGTCCCAATCACAGTCTCTGGAACTGCCTGAGGAAAGCAGTTAGGCCAGGCCAATTAGTTCATGGCTCTAAGTCATTAAAGGTCCATGTGAAAGGGAGCATTCAGCCTGCTGTCCTCCCTTGAGGGGCACTGTGCTCCAACCAACTGTGGCCACAAATGGAGACTCGAGGCTCAGGTGCGATCCGGACAAAGTGTGATGTAATAAAGATGGACAGAAGGAAGGCTAGTGCAGTCAATTACCACCTCCTGGCCTGAGATCCATAGAGCCACACGCCTTTGCAGACAATCTGTGCTCTCCGTGCCTTTAGCAAAGCTGCTTTCAAGGGAGGAATGGCAACTTAGCCAAAGAGCTGCAGGTTCAGACGAAAAGAATCACTGTCATCACTGGGAGCAAGCAGGAAAGAAAGCAGACCCTGCTCTGCCACTGAACAAACAGTCAAGTAATTTTTCAGAGAATCCCTGAGGGCTGAACATGATCATCCCATCCTTAAGTGATTGGTTGGTAGTTCTGTTGCTGAAGTATTATTATGTAATTTGCTCTATTCTCACAGCTTTCTTTCACCTGGACCATCATTCTTTTCTAATTCCATAATTCAGTCATTCCCTCTTTCACTCAGCCAGTGGGTCCTCTGAGCACAGCGCTGGTCCAGGGCAGGTGTGCAGGGCAGGGCCCCAGCAAGCAGAGGAAGGAGACAGAGCCTGGGCTGATGGCCGAGACTTTGCTACTAGGTTCAAGAACCCAGTGATGAAATCCTCATTTCTAGCTATTATTATAGGATCTGGAATATGAACAAAATGTGTTTCTCACTACAAATATAGCCCTAACCTGTCCCACTCTGCCAGAAATGTTGACCCAGAGCTGTAAGCCATGTGCTGAGACCTAGGCCACTCCATGAGCTCCTGTCAACAAATACCAGTTGATAAGAAGGTGTGGCTGGCATGAAGATGTACTGCTCAGATCTGTGTTCAAAAAAGACTTTTCTTCCTGGGGGGAGGAGCATGGTTTTATGACAGTCTCCAGCTGTTAGCGTCTCCAGAGCCTGCCTCAGGATTCCCAGCTGAGGCCATGCTCTCCTCAGGCTGACCAATAACCCAGCAAAATGGATTTGTGGGGGCCCGGCCACTTCTGCCCCATGCAGGGCTCTTCTCGTGGGCCTACATCATGGTCTCACAGCTCCCCTGCCCAATCCTCTTCTGCACTTTTGCTTGCACAGGTGTTAACTCCCTGTAAGCCTTTTGTACCTGTACTCTATCTCAGCATCTGATTCCTGGAGAACCAGAGGTTCAGAGGACAGGAGGAAAAGAGGGAAGGAAGAAAGACTGCAAGCCCTCTCATGCTAGGGGCTCTGCAGTTTGAGAGTGAGCAGTGTTTCTTGCCAGTCTCTTCTCAGAAGACGGATCAAAGTTGAAGGATCTGATTTTGTCTAAAGAGTTTTGTCTCTCATCATCACTTTCTAAAGTTCTCATCAAGGACAGGACAGGAGACACTAGGCAAGTGGAGAAGATCGGGACATGACCTTTGGCTCTGCTAGACCAGTTGGGCAGACTGGACACACCCAGACTAGTCTGACTGTGAGCATTAGATTCACACAGGAAAAGTCCATTGAGTTTGCCAGGCCCTGGGCACCATGGCAGGTCAAGACCTTGCTTAGACAAAGACCAACGTGGTTTAGCTGAAAGAACATGGATCAGAGAGGGATGCAAGGAGGAGGAGGTAATATTTGATCTGAGCTTTGATAGGCAAGTTCCTTGGAGACATAGGTACAAACCAGTGCCCATGACTTATTTGACACATGTGTGTTTAGGGAGCTGAGCATAGATCAATGTATCATTAAGGCCTCTTTGGACACCAGGAACAAAAACTAACTCTGGTTAATGTCAAAGGAAAGAGGATTTGCAAGGAGGCCACTGGGGAGCTCCCAGGCTTCCCTGCATCCCTTCCTTCTTCTCTTTGGATTTCCTTTTAAGGAATTTCCTCTTTCTACCATGAGAATGCTAGTAGGAGTGTACATTCAGGTGACTCTCTCTTCAACATCCGAAGTTGAAGAAGTTTGCCAATACCTTTCCCAGGACAACCAGGGCCAACCAGAGGGGAAAGGTCTTTTCCTGAGACTTTGATGACTTTAACTCACCCCTGAGGGGAATAAGGGCATGAAAACCTCTGTAATTTAATCATCTATCCCTGCAGTGGCATCCTGACTAGGCTATTTCTGACCAGAGATTATCCCAGGGTTTTTGCTTTCTAGTTTTTCAGAGCTGCTTTCTTCCCACCCCTTGCTAAGTTTGGATCTCCAACATTCCTGTAAGTTCTGATGGCCCAATCTACCTATCAATTCCCTCCTACTTCTAACAGATCATTTCTGTTACTTGTAATCAAAAAATCTTGACTTATACTTCACCTCCACCACTGGTCAGCTGTGTGTAATCTTAAGAAAATGGTCAAATGGGTACTCTTTGGGTACTCTCTGCTTATCACAAAGGATGGGGTATTCCCAAAGTAAACAAGGTAGTAAAGCTTTGAATATCTCCAGAAGCCCTCTTTGTACCAAGTAGGCCCAAATGGACTTCAAAGTCTGGATTAGGGTTTTAGCAACAAGGGTGGAATAAAAAGATCCATTAATAAAGACAACTTATCGGCAGGTGCACTGGCCTTTAAACTTTTAACTTTAAAAGGTTGAGGTAATAGGATCACTTGAGCTCAGGAGTTTGAGACCAGCCTGAGCAAAGCAAGACTCTTTCTCTACTGAAAGCAGAAAAATTAGCCAGGTGTAGTTGTGAATGACTATAGTCCCAGATAGTTGGGAGGCTGAAGCAGGAGGATTGCTGGAGCTTAGGAGTTTCAGGATGCAGTGACCTAGGCTGAGGTCATGGCATTCTAGCCTGGGCAACAGCATGAGACTCCGTCAAAAAAAAAAAAAAAACATAAAGAGAAAGAGAGAAAGAGAGAGAGAGAGAAAGGAAGGAAAGAAGAAAGGGAGAGAGGGAAGGAAGGAAGAGAGGGAGGGAGAGAGGGAGGAAGGAGGGAAAGGAAAGAAAAGGAAAGGAAAGGAAAGGAAAAAGAAAAAGAAGAAAAGAAAGAGAAAAACTTATAGCATCTGGTGCTGCTATTGGTGCATTCCTTAGATAATTAAGCCCAGACAGATGCAAACCAAAACTTACTCTGCTGCTGGGGCACCAGAGTGCAAAATTTTCATTAGTAAACAGGCACTATTTGGTGTCGTCTTGCCATAATTTCAAGGGTCCACTTATAATTCTATAGTTTCAACTATAGTTCTTATTTATAAGACTTCTTAATTCCACCACCAAGAAACATGTTTTTAGGGAGTGTTTTCCACTGTAAAGCCTCTTTTGCCGCAGACATGCATGTGTCTTACAAAACCTCAGAATAACGTGTAGAGACCTCTGTAAATTCATAGTCTGTACCTTTAAGAAAAGATTACTTTCTTAGAACAGTGAGGTGGCCCCATTTTGGCCTTTTTTTCTAGCAAACTCTTATTGCTTAGCTGCACTGAATAATCTATGAGATATTTCTACTAACTTTAGTGTACAAATTGTGTGACTAAAGAATGGGTAAAAATAAAATGTGAGAAATAGGAATAAAAAATAGGCAGAAAATGAAAATAATTGAGATCTTAAATATTTGGTCAAGGCCTCTATTTTCAGGTAACCAGTTATCATCTTAGGCTCTCAAACCCCAACAGAAGCCTCAGAACACTATGCTGAATTATTAAAATGACTAGGAGAAATTTTCTTGTTTTTACTACTTTTAAATTAGTATGTAGCCTTTCAAACTTCTCTTAAATATTTAACACAGACATTGTGTCAAGTATAAAAAAGCAAAATTTCTCAGTCAAATACTTAATCATAATTATATGTAAGATTATGTAATACAGCTTGGGCACTTTGTTTTGTTTTTTCTCTCTTTGTTCTAACAATTCTTTCCAATTTGAGAGGAACCCAGTCTAGATTAGTTGAAAGTCTGCCTTCTAGAATATTTTTATTTGTATATTTACTGATCATATTTTTCATTTGCTGGATTCAATTCATTTATTCATTCAGCAAGTATTTCTTAAATATCTACCAGATGCTAGGCACAGTTCTGGGTAAGGTAATTTGTCATGGAACAAAATGTATAAAGACTCAGCCCCTTTTGGACCTTACACTTATGTAAGAGAAAGATGTAATTAATAAAAATATACTCCAGTGAGTGGTAAGTACTGTAAAAGGGGTGTTATCAGAATGGGAGTGTTTGTTACTTTGTTCAATAGGGTGGTCTATTAGAAAGCTAATGAAATGAGTGAGGTACCTTGAAAGTGGGGGACTGTTTCATTTCAGTCAGTGAGAATAGCAACATAATGGCTCTGGGGGGCAAATAGGTCCAGTGTGTCCAACAGCAACAAAGCCGAGGAGACTGACCTGAGGATGGCCAGTGGTGGAGAGCTTGTTAATGCCAACCTTGTGAGGGCTTTGCAAGCCCTGGGGAGACTTGAGATTTTACCCTATTTGTGGTGGAAGCCACTGGGAGGTTTGAGCAAGGGACTATTACAAATTGAGTCATCATGTAAAGGGATCACTTTAGCTCAGTAGTGAATATGGGCAACAGAGCCAGGCCTTGTGGGGGCCTGGTTCAGTGACTCTAATAAGAAAGATTTTTCATGAGTGTTATCTGTTCACTGTAAGAAAACCCCCACCTTCTAAAGTACTTGCAGCAATTGAAAAGCTTGCCCTCTTTGACCATTTGAAAATGGTCCACCAGGCTCCTTTTCACGTTTTATTTTTACCCAGCCAAAGTTTGCTCTTTCTCAGTGAAAGCTCAGAAGTCCAGGTTAGAATAGACTCATCCAATCATGGAGGCTGACATAGCCTACAGTCCTACAGTATCCCACAGTGAGCTTTCTAGAAGGTCCTCAGACCTCATCCCAAGACAAATCATCATGTGTTGTTTACTGCCCCAAGTGTTACTACTGAAACTTCATAAAAAACTGCAGAATAGTATTATAATATATCTCGATCTTATCTTGGTAAACACATTTTTTTGTGCTAGAATGGTGTTTTAAGTGTTCAAAATTATGAGCTAATCTGTCAGTTCCAGGTTTTTCCCTTAGACACTTGCATCCTGCAGTGTTTCCTCGGTTGGGAATAATAAGTCCAAGGCGTGTTCTTAACATTGCTTTCTAGAGTTTCCCCCCAGATTTAAACTCTAATCACTTATTATAGTTGCTGGTTTAACAATCCCTTTTGGACTCTCTTTCCTGCGCTGTATTACTTCTCTATTTCCCTGCTGCTTGCCTGTACCTCACAAATAAACAGCTTGCATTAGCGTTCTTATCTTGGGATCTGTTTCTGGGGAACTCAAACTGAGACATCCTCTATGAACAATCCTTCTCCTTCCTGATATGGCATTACATGGCCACCCTCCTTGGGCTATTATGGCAGATAGGATCCCAGAGAAATGAAGCTTACCAATAAAGGGGAGATCCAAAAATAGTATCCCCATAATACTCATGATCTGGTAGTCCTTTGCGGACTTAAGCAAAGGACAGGACTTGCTTCAAGGTATTCCCTGTTCTGAACAATTAGGAGTTAGTTTTCCCTTCAGAATGGATTTCTCAGCCCTGGCCCCACCCCCATTTGTGTTAGGTGAAGCTTGGCTATTATCCACGTTTCTGACCTCCCGTCACGAGGGGGCACTGCTTCTCACCCCAGAACACCAGGCTTCTTCCAGGACCAAGATACTTCTTCCCTACCGCAGGAAAAGAAAGCTTTCCCTTCTTGGGGAAATCATTGCTTGTATCTTCACTTATTCTAATCCTAGACCTCTAATCAACCTGTTGTATCACATGCTATACACGGGTTCTTAGAAATCTCTAAACTTTCTCATAAGCCTCCTATCCTGCTGGGAGACAAATTGACTTAATAAGAGAATATCCCAAAATAATTATTCTTGCACATTTAGATATTAAGCCACTTAATCCTCCCCCAAACCCAGTGTGGTGGGGGTGTTATCTCTAGTTACAAAAGGAAACTGAGGCTTGGAGAGGTAAAGTGATTTGCCCAAGGTCACCTCATGGAGCAAGAGAAATGATTAGAGAGGGTATGGACACTGTGTCTCCAGTTGTGAATCAGGAGGTAACTTTTACCTGTTCTTTCTGGGCGCTAGCTGCACACCCCCTGTGCTGATACAAGTGGGAAACTTTATTGACCTCCTTAGAGTGGGGACAGTGTTCCTGCCCAGCCAACCATAGGTGAGAACTGAGGCACAGGTGAGAGGGGCAGTGTCTAGAGTCAACTTTATAAAACACTCCCCAGGCTAAGGTGAAGGGGTGTCACTGTGGCTAGGAAAAGCAGAAAATTAATTGCCCAGCAACCACAAAACCTTGACATCATCCTTGACGTCTCTCTTTTTTGGCACTCCAATTCAGTCCATTAGGAAAGCCTATCGGGAGAAGCTGGTGGAATCCTGACCTTCTGGACCCCTCCCTGCCAAACCCCTGTGAGCAGCTGGGAGTTAGTAAGCTCTGGGTAGGCAGAGAAAGTCAGATTGCAGTAGGAAAGTGAATTCAGAACCTAAATTACCTAAGAAAATCTCATGGTATAGAAACCCCAATCTCCAGGGCTTTTAGATTTTATTATATCTTTTCTCGTTCTACATAAATGTTCACTTGCATGCCATAAATTCTGTATTGTTTTTCTACAAACAGTACTCTCTTCTCCTCTCCTCCCACAATTGTGTAAGTTTCAGGCTCCAGAAAACCTGCATCCACTACTGGCTTGAGGTGTCAGCACTCACCAGTGCAGGGCTTAGGAATAGAGGTGTAAATTTGTCAGAAGGAAGCAGGGCCCCGCAGTAAGAGAGTAAATCCTTATCTAACATGGCAGAAAGTCAATAGATAAATCAAAAAATCGCTATGTAAGCTTATTTTTTTTTTAGCGACAAGGGAGTGACCACCAGAACTAAATTGAAGAACTGTTAAAAAGGGCTGTGGATGGGAGAAACAGAGAAGGGGCCTGTTGGTTTCATTATAAGCAAATCTAGGTAATTTTGTTTTGGAAAAAGTGCTCATACGTTACTTTTATATTTTTAATTCAGTTGTTTAAAATAGAAGGCAAAATTAAACACATGTAGGAAACAAACGGAATACAAAACATAGGAAAATAAAAAGCAAATGCACACGCAGCACAAAAGGCTCCCAGCAGTTGGGAGTCCGTGGGCGGGGCTTGAGTCAGGGGCGGGTCTCCTTGGGGCACGCCCTCAGCGAGGGGGCGGGGCACAGACCGTCGTCCTCAGACTGGGTCCTCCCGTGGGAGCTGGGGGAGGGCAAGGTCAAGCTCAGCTTAGGTCCCGCCCCCAGCGCGGAGGCAAGGCGGGCTAACCCGGGGCTGCCTGGCAGGAAGGCGGCCTGGCGTTGGGAGACTCAGCGCCTTCCACGCCCGGTGGTCCTCGGGTGTGGGGCCGCGCGCTGACCGAGAGCCCGGTTCAGCCCTCGATCCCCCAGTCCCCGAAACTCGCTGAGCACCGCTGCTCAACCCGGCGACGCGCAGGTAAGCTTGGCCTGGGCCCCCAGGTATCTTTGTTCCTGCCCGCGCCGGTGCCTGCGCCCAAACCTGGATGGCGGCAGGACGCCTGGCCCACAAGATCCCGGCCCGCAGCGGAGACCTGGGTCCCGGTTTCTGGGCGACAGGTGGCGACGGAGTGCGGAGCCAGTCCCAGGTCAAACGGAGCCAGGAACAGCCCAGCTCTCCCTCTGCCCGCCACGGGTTGTTTTTGCGCCGTTATCGACCTCAGTACCCCTTTGACTGTGACCTGAGATTGGCACACATGAGTTTGCATCCCACCTTCAGCATTTGTGCCCTTAACAGTTAAAAATAAGCACAGTATCTAACACAAACTTACCGTGTGCCACAGAGTCCCCGCCACTGGACTAAGTACTGAGGGTGAAGAGGTAGGCCAAGTTACGTGGGGCCCGCCCCAAGGAGTCACAATCCAGTGTGGGTACAAACAACTGTAAACTTTAAACTGTGGTGAGAGCTACGAAGGTAGAAAATGCAGGGTGCTGGAGACGTTAGCAGGGTTCTCGGCTATGAAGGGTGCTGGAACTAAAACTTTAGAGAATTTAGTTCCAGCAAAGGGTGGAGAACACCATAGCAAATGCATTTTGTTGGGAGAGACTGTTGGCTTGTTGGAGAAAAGGATTGTCTTTGGGGTTGGCCTGCAGAAAGCTAGGGGAAAGCAAGTTCCTTAACTTCCTGCTGTGATGGAACTGTTCTGCCCATAGAAGATGGAAAAGTAGTATGTAAATGACTTATCCTGGTTTGGGGGTCCAGTAACTGAAGCAAAGATGAAGATGTTTGGGGTAGAGGCTAGATATTGTTCTGTCAGAACACAGTGTGCCTGCCTCTGAGCAAACTCACTCCCCTCCCTGGGTCCTGTTTCCTCCTCTATGAAATACCCAGTTCTAAGTAGAATCTCTCAAACAGCCTGTTCTCTAAAATGATGACTGGTATAGTTGTTCATTCTCAAAACCTTTAACTGGTGCCCATTTTAACTGAGGATCAGAGAGAAATCAGACAAAGCCCTATCCTCCTGGAGCCCGTGGTGGATGAGCCAGGAGAAATAAAGCCTGACAGAGCCCAAAAGAAGGAGTTGTGACCCTCTAGCCTTGACAGGAAAAGTGCTTTTGCTTCCTGCTACACATTTCCCAGAAAACCAACTCTTGTGTCCCCAAAATACATGGTTCATGCTGTTCCACTGAACATCAGTTACTTCCTGACTTTCATTGGTCACTCTCAGCTTTTGGTGTCACCCCCCCCCCAAAACCGGCCAAAAGACTCCCCAGAAGCCACAACTCTGGTAGGCCCTTGCTAAGGACCCCTTGGGCCTTGGGACCCCATGAATTTGGGAAAGCTTTTTAGGCTTTAGGAAACCCTGTCTGCTGCTTGCTGTATTTTATTGGCTTGGGCCAATTTTTTCTTTGCCTCTATTGACAGCATTGGTGTACACCAGTGATTTTTGAGGCACATTGCTGTGCTATGAGAGGATTTTAGGTGTGCCATGAAAATATTTTAAGGTCGTTAAATTATTTTCAAAAAAAGTTCAAAGCATAGCAAGTTTCTATTTTTTTCTTCTTTTTTAAATCAATGTAATTTAATTGTGTGCCCTGGAAGTTTAAATATAGGTTCAAGTGTGCCATGAGATAAAAAAAAAAAAAAGGTTGAAAATATTGATGTAGACACAGGATCTGCTCCATGAAACCTGGCTAAGAGGTGCGGAGGGCAGGGGGACATAGCTGAGGGGAGAATCTGGCTAAGTTTGGAAGGTGAGGGAGCACAGCCGAGGGTGAATCTGGCATAGTTTGTGGGGAATGGTAGAAAACAGAGGATGGATGAGAACTGAGGGAGAAGAGGAAGGGGCAGCCTTTGTACAGCCCCTCTGTTCACCTCTCAGCTCATGGCAGTGTGCCAGCGAAGAGAGAAGGGAAGCTCCAGGCTTGGTGGTCACAGACCTGGTACTTCCTGGCTATGTCTGAGCTGTGAGGATTGTGTGTTCTTGACACATGTGTGGCATGTAGTTGGCCCTGAAGAAATATTAACTCTCACCTTCTCCCTCCTCTGAACTAAAATGGAAATAATAATACTGCCTATTTCAGAGGGTTATTGCAGGGATTTAATGTGTACCTAAAATACATAGAGCAGCACCTGACATGTAGGAGTTGACTACAATTGATATTATTCCTTAGTCTGGGCAAAAATTGAAACAAGGCAGGGGTAGGTGGGGAGTAGAGAATATGAGGGACTGTGCAGGGTGATTAGCTGGGGAGTTAGATTATCTGGTGCAGTGGTTTGGCCAGAAAGCATCAGCCTGGCAGCAGAGAGGGGTGTTCTGCCTGATAAATGTCCTCTTTGGCAGCTACACTGTCAGAAGGTCCTGCAATAGCAGAGAACCAGGCATGCCAAAAGACATGTGTTAATGAATGGACAGATAGATGAACACTAGCCCAAGAAGCTAACTTTTTGTTGTGTATTAAGGGTGTGTGTTTTTTAAAGGCGTATGAAAATAGGGAAAGATAACTTAATGTGTTTAAGCATTTGCTGAGGGACCAGCATTTTCATGTATGTTGCAGCTTAGGGGTGAAGACCACAGCTATGTATTCAGACCAAATTGCAGACCTCCCAGGCATCACCAAAGCTCTCTAAACCTGTTTGAGAGTCTGTAAAATGGGAATATTTACTCCTAATTTATAGGGCTGTGAGGAGCATTAATCCAGATGAGCATGTGAAGCGCTGCCCTCAGTTCATGTGCAGTAAGGTAAGTGCTCAGTCAACAATAGCTGCTGTTACTACATTTCAGTCCTAATAAAGGGACTGAATGCCACAGGCACAGTTGGGTGGCGCTGGTTCCAAACTCAGTCCCACTGGAGTCAAACTCCACTGACACTAACTAGATAGCTTGTGTGAAAGGAAGTCAACCTTATATGCATTTCATTCATTACTTAAAGCACTTGACTATGTTAAACAGAGAGAAACTGCAAAATTATAATTTATGTGCCTTTCAAGTTCAGGTCTTTTATCATCTAGATAAATCTTCCATGCATCCATGTTAAACCACTTTGGGCTGTCGAAGCTCTTAAATAAAGTGGCTTATCCTGGCCAGTGTCTGTCTTTGCTCGTTTGTCATAGTTCCCCAGTAAAGATGGACAGATTCAATTGGCAGCGCAGGCTTGAGGATGGCAGCGGCTGCCCCATTGTTTTAGCCATGCAGTTCTCCATGATGGTGTCTAACAAACCACAGTGGATTCAAAATTCTTTCTTCATTGTTTCTCTCACGGACACACACACCCACGTGCCCGTCTGGGAATTAGGAATAAGGCATTGTGTTGCTATTGTGAATCTGGGAAATTGACTCTGGGGAAAATCTAAGGTTCTCTGTAATAGGTTTTGGGGGTAAAGTGCCTGCATCTTCTGGAAGTCAGAACTATCTGCTCTCCTTCTACCCCGTAGTGCCATCTCTGGGCCTGCCCTCCTGCCCAGCGAATGCCTGGTCTGGGTCTCTGTGTCTCCCTGCTGGTCCTGCCTCTGCCCTATCTGCCTGTAAAGCCAGAATCCGTGGGCAGCTGCAGAGGTAGAGTCTGGTACAGGGAGGCCTCCCTGAACAACTCCGCTGCCTCCCATAGTACCTGAGCACTTGTCCTCATGCCCTGCTCCAGCTGCCCTGATGACCTCCTCTGCTGGGCTGTGAGCTCTTCCACAGACACACTGTCCTCTCCGCCTCCCTGCCATCCCTCCTCCCATTCTTCCTTTCTTCTACAAATACTTCAAATAGTGTCCTGGGGGTATCGATGGTGTGTCAAAATGACACAGTCCTGAAACTGTGGAACCCACACACATCATGAGGCAGATTTAATAAAGACAGAATTAAGCACATGAGCACGCAAGGAACAGATTATTAACTGCCCTGAAGGAGAAACTTGGCATGCGCTGGCAGTGTGGGAAAGTGGGACAGAGAGAGAAATACAGGCAGTATCAACCTGGCTGGGGTGGGCCTTTATCTCTATTTATTCATATACCTTTGAAGACCACTGGATGGTATTTTTCTGTAAATTCTGGTAAACACTGTTTTATGCTGCCAAAGTAATCTTACTGAGAATGTGTGTTTTTAAAAACAATCGAGCTTCAGCTTCCAGGAGGGAAAATCATGCTGAGAGTTTACAGAGCCCCCCTGGCGGTCAACCGGTTGGGTGCTCAGTTCTCAGCATTGTCTGTTTCACTGGGTGGCAGCAGGTCACCTGAGGGAAGATCCCCAGGCGGGGGCCACTAGAGCGCTTTCCCTTCCAAGTGACAGAGTCCCCCTGGGGGCTGGTTTTCTCCTCTGATACCCCCCGGGCACACCAGGCTGAGGTCCCAATATAGATTTCCTCACGCTGTGGCGAGTGCCTGCCATCAGAGAGGGAGGAAGGGCAAAGCTGACTGCTGTTGCCCAGAGCGTGGGCCCACCTGTCTGCAGTGACCCTCTCCACGCAGAGCCGTGCCCCTCAGCACGGCCCCTCATGAGAAACCAGCGGTGCTCCAGGGGGACACCAGGTTTGCCTTCAAGCCCCTTTCGTTCCACTGGGAATAGGGAGAAAACAACACGAAAGCCTATTTTAAATAAGACATAATTCAAACAGCCCCAGGAAACATTCCCTCTGCATGCCTAAATATTACTACAGAGTTATTTTACTTATTTGGCCAGAATTCTTGACAAAATACATCTCCAATCCCTACCAGTCTCGGGTGGAGACCTTATTATAGGAGATGAGCTACCATCTTCCCCACAGCAAAGTAAAGGTATCAGCACGGCCACACCAAGATTGAGAAGGCCTCCACGCTACCCTTGGTGAGGTGGGTTTGACTGCCCTGTGAAGGCTGGTGGGGAAGGGCTGCATTCTCAGGGTACAGCTTTAATAGGTTTATAATCATGTGACTCTTAGCCATGGAGAAAAGAAGTGGTTCTGGAAATCTCCCTTCCATAAAGGCTGACACAGTGACGATATTTATGCCTCTTGAAAGTACATGTTAAGTGGTAGATATTTATGCAAAGGGTTCTGAGGAGTAAATGTGTCCATCAGTCAACCTGGAACTTTTTAGTGCTCCTAAGATGGTTTTAAATTAGAGCCAATCTTCTTTCTACCTTCCCCCTTCCATCAGCTCCCCCACCCTTGCTGCCTCTTAGAAAAATGAAGTGTCAAAGCAGGACAGAGCGCAGGGAGAGGTTGGAACTGCTGCCTTAGAGGAGCAGAGTTAGTGAGTTAAAGGCAAGTGTGGAGAGGTTCGTGCCTTGATTCTGGCACTTCCCCCTAGTCACAGGGTTCTGAAGAGAAGAGTTTGGAGCAGGACTGACAAATACGGTTCAGCTTAATTGCATCGTAACCACAGCCATCAGCAACTCTGCCATCAGGCTGCTCACAGAAGACGGTGTGCAACTGGAGGGGAAAGGAATGATGAAAACAACTGATGCAAACTAACCTGAATTGGGGCTCAGTAAGTGGCAGATGGGAGAGAATGAATGTCAATGTCAGTGAGAGAATCCTACCAGGTCAGATAACAAGAAAGTGTTAGAAGGCTGAAAGTTTTCTCTGTGAGCCGGTGATCATTAGGACAGAATGCCTGTTAAATGAATTAGTGTGTAAGAATCTAACTTGACATTATTGTTGGCTTTGAAACGTTCATTTTAAAGATAAGAAATGGGTGTTTATTGCATAAACCTTATGTTTAATATCAAAGACTGCTTTGCTTTTAATTTCCCCAACTAGTCTTCTTCTGTGTAACTTTTATGATACTATTGGCTATTTCTTCATGTTTTTTTGTAAGAAAAAGGAGGCTTGTGTCTGTTACCCATTTGGTACTTAGTAAGTAATCAAAGGACAGATCATGATAAAAGTAGAGGGGCTGCCTCTTTCAGGTGCCACTGAAATGCTACTACCTTTTGGCTTCTTCAGGGATTCTGCTTTAAGAAAATAATCCAAAAAATGGGATGAGCCACTCTATTAAAATATTCTTTGAATTATTATTTCTAATGGTGAAAACTTGGAAGTAATCTTAATATACATTATAGGAGGATAGTCAAATTACAGAACACCAGATAGGTGGAATATTATGCAGTGCTTAAAAAGGTGAAGACTAGTCACACGGAACCTTCCTGTTCAGTGAACAGTGCCATTACATTAAAGACGCATTCAGAAAAACAGACTTGAAGGGAACCCTCCAAAAGGATGTCGTGCATACGGAGACGTGCATAGTATTTTTTCATATTTTTAAAATATTAAATATTTTCATATTTTAACCTTTCTATATTGTTTTATTATTGCTATAACTTCTTAAAAGTCATAAAACGAACTAAGTTAAATAATGACCTTTCTGCTATTCAAAGTTGGCAAAAGGCACTACATTTGTGGCCTTAGCTGACTTAAATCTTTTGATCAGAACTTTAAAGCCAGGCTTGGCTTCCTGCCTTCAGTTAGTCCATCTAGTCCAGGGACATATGTTAGGACTCTGGCTGAATGGCCTGCAGGTGTGGTCACCTCATCTTGGATCTGTAGATGCAGATTCTCATGGTTTTTAAGTTGAAGAAGGCTTTCACCTCTTGGTCTTCTTCAAGGGACCAAGGGAGGAGGAGGGGATTTGGAATTACAACTTTTGGAGGCCTCATTGGTGAAGTTTCCTCTCACTCTATCCCTAACACACACATACATACACACAC
This sequence comes from Arctocebus calabarensis, assembly GCA_963573935.1. Lineage (NCBI taxonomy): Eukaryota > Metazoa > Chordata > Mammalia > Primates > Lorisidae > Arctocebus > Arctocebus calabarensis. The sequence goes on from CAUYON010121337.1 coordinate 64,704, forward strand.
GTACACATTTAGCAGTCACCTGGGGTAGCCTTGTACGTGGGTCATTATGAAAGTTTTGAGTTACACAAAAATCAAGAAATGCACAGACACAGACAAATGAAGCCCTCGCAGCAACACGGTTAAGCCAGGAAAGTTGAAACTTGCAAAGGTGAATCAGACAGGACAATGCCAACTGTGTTTCTTGGAAGTAAAACGATAGACCATAACACAGCCTGTCTCAAAACTTTTGTAGTGACCCACATATGATTCTGGCTTCTTGGCTGGCAGGTTTTGGTACTCTAGTGTCCCAGGAACTGGATGTTATGTTCTTAATGCCAGCTTTCCCTGTGATGGCCCTATCTACATGCATTTTTTGCTAATCCTGGCCAAAGCCTAGTGCATGGACAGTGGTGTGCTCTAAATTAACCTTCTTCCATTGGCCACACATTGGGAAATTATCACATAAGATTTGAATCCCTATAGCTTATGTGAGAGGGGATCCCAAGAAGCCCTAGAATGAAGTAGGGAGACGAACCAGGGAAGTGCACTATCAAACAGGTGACTGACGTGGGCAACTGGACTTTGATCCTGCTGGGGGTCTGCAAAGTCAAGGTAGAACACCCATCCCAGAGTTATCCCCTCATGGGTTTGGGGCCGGATGTGCACACAGTATTCCATCAGTCAGTGGATGAGTGTTATTTCTTATGGGGAGTTAATTCTTGGATTTTTCTAGCAGGTTCCAATTGTTAGATAAAGCCCCTGGGCAAAGAGATACAGATGCTGGCAGTTGGAAGCGAGGCTAGTTTGCTCCAAGATGGTAAGACCTGGAGCTACGGGCATGACACTGAGTGTCTGCTGTACTGTCCTTCTCTAAAAGCCTAGAATATTAACAGTATTCTACGAGGAAGATAACCAGACCCATAACTCCCTACTAAATCACAGACCTGGTTACACTAAATTGAAGACTATTGTTAAGTAGTAACCAAGCGTAAAAGTTTAAGAAAAAAAAAAAACTTGGGAAGGAAACTTGAAATAAGAAAAATATTACCATATTTTCACAGTGTATTGGAATAGACTACCACTATTTGATTTAAGTGACTGAATGCTAATATTCTGTAGCTGTGCAGTTTGAGACCCAACACTTTAAAAGAAGGCCTGGGTATATAAGATTTATTTTTATCGTGGCAGTGTTTTCTCCTCATCTGTAGCTTGATTACTTCTCTTATTTCTCTAGTAGATTAAGATGATTTTAAAAGAAAAATTTACTTGGAGGAAATATTTAACCTCATTTGTATCCACCCATGATTATATCTCTAGTGCCATGTTTTAATATTAATACTGGATTTACTGTACTCACGAACACTAAAGGATGGCAGAGAATTTCTGTAGTTACGGCTTTAGGCACTGTGATAAATGTTCTATAGTCATTGCCTTTATATGGAAACACTCCATCTCCAATTAAAGATTTAGTAAGCCCTTCGTCAAAATATCTATTCACAATTGGGGCATGCAATATGGTTGTGCTGACATTTCAGCTTAATTCACTCTATAGTTTCACGGGTCCCCATCCATTTTACATGCTTTTTCCCCCTCCATGCACGGAGGAGGAATAGCAATAGAAATTTGGAGCATAATGCAGATTCTAGGAATACTCTCCATGTATTTACTAAGTATATTAGAACATTTGTCACTATAAATGAAGGCTTTACTCTAAGAAATGATTTCAAATTGTAAATCATGTAGCAGACACAATAGGGTTTAGTGGCTAAAGTTTCTATGCTTTGAGTTATGGGCATTTTAGAATTTGCATAGAAAGATTTTAAGATCCCAGCATTTCCGTTTAGGTTGTCATCCAAGATGCATTTCATGAAGGCTGAAATGACAAATAACTGGTGTCCATGCTTATCCCCACACCTGGTGTACATGGCGGGCATCCCTGGCTGATGCTCAGCCTGAATCCTCTACAAAGTGTTCCCCGCAGCCCCGCTGCCAGTCATCACAACTGCTTCACTAGGTGAAGCCTCGGGACTCCCCACGCTCTTGCACATCTGCTCCTGCCATTGCTGGGAATGGTCAACAAAGGAAGCTTTTATAGTCCCCCTACAAAATTAGAATGAATTCTAGAGGCAGCTGGTTTGCTCCCCAGGCGCCTTTTTAGTCACCTCTCTGACATGCAGATACAGGTATTCAGATGGTCAATGGCCATCTCCCTTCCAGTTTTCCTTTTTCCATGTGCATTTTGATTTTTTTTTCTTTCTTCTTTGTTTTCTGTGATGTTGCTCAGAAGGTAAAGTGGGAAGCCCAAAGTTATTTGCTATTTTCTCTTATAAAGCTTAGTTGAAATCACCTGTATTAATGGACAAGCTTTGAGATTTTGACTTTTTTTCTACCACTCCAGGAAGAATGCTACCATAGGTTTGCCAGCCATCTCCACATTGTCAAATCCTCCAGGCTTCTTTATCTGTATTTTCTATGCAGCAACGGATACCCCTGACCATGTCCTCCTTTTGAACTGTTCCTAGGATTTTCTTCCCTCCTCTCTGATTGTTTCTCCTCTGACTTCTCTACCTGCCATCTTTCCTCTGCTTGCATTTGCAGAGGGACATCCCCAGGGTTCTTCCTTTGACATCCTTTTGCCCATACAATCTGCCTGGACAATTTCATCCACACTCTTGGATTTTCACTATAACCTTTGCACAGATGCGTCCCATTTTGTACCTCCATCAGACCCCCTTTTTGGAGCCCAGACCTATGTCTAGCCTACTAGCCTGTTGGATCCTGCTTCTTGTGGCTGCCAGAGGCATCCAGAATCAACAGGTTTCATTTGTTTTAGATCTAGACCATATCTCCATTTACAGGGCCAGTGAAATACTTGTCCCCATCTGCTGCCTCCTTGGAGTAATAGGTACACTGTTTTGAGCTGGTGAGAAAGCACTGTCTCGGAGAATCAAGCATAAGACAAGGGCACAAGTTAAAAACTATGCCTTAACACTAAGGAGCTTAAAGCAAAAACAATCTTTTTTTTTTTTTATAATTTTATTGAATCATAATTCTGTACATTGGTGCAATCATAGGGCACGATTCATATACATTCAGAAATGTTTTGATCGTACTGTTACAGTTAGCCATCATGGCATTTTCTTGATCACTATATAAAGACATTGATACTCTACATTTAATAAGTTTCCCCAGTACCCTGCTAAGATGCACCGTAGGTGTGATCCCACCAATTGCCAAGAAATGCAAATCAAAAACAATCTTTTGATTATCTCTCACAATTCTAGGGGTGAACTGGGCTCAGCAAGGCAGTTCTTGCTCTTGCTCTCTCGTTCAGATGCAGTTAAATGGGGGCTGGGGCTGGCACCACCTCAAGGGCTTCCTCACTTACGAGATAACCTATAGAATGGGAGAAAATATTTTCAAACTATCCATCTGTCAAAGGATTAATAACCAGAATATATAAGAAACTCAATGGGCGGCACCTGTGGCTCAAAGGAGTAAGGCGCTGGCCCCATATGCCAGAGGTGGCAAAAACCATAAAAAAAAAGAAAAAAGAAAGAAAAGAAAATAAAGATACTCAAGTCAATAGCCAAAAACCCCCCAAATATTAATAAATTGGCAAAAGACCTGAATAGATGTTTTGTTTGTTTGTTTTGGGGGGTTTTTTTTGAAGTTTTTGTCCGGGGCTGTGTTTGAACCCGACACCTCCAGTATACAGGCCCAGTACCCTGCTCCTTCCTTTGAACCACAGGTGCCACCCTGAATAGATGTTTCTTAAAAGAAGACATACAAATGGCCAATGGCATTGTTTTTTCAATGTTCAGCATCATTAATCATCAGAGAAATGTAAGTCAAAACTGCTGTGAGATACCATCTCATCCAAGTTAAGATGGCCATTATCAAAATGACAAAAAAACAAGTGCTGGCAAAGATGCTAGTATACTGTTGGCAGGAATATGAATTAGTACAGCCACTATGGAAACTACATGGAGGTTCCTCAGAAAACTAAAAATAGAACTACCATATGATCCAGCAATTCCACGACTGGGTATATATCCAAAAGGAAGGAAATCAGTATATCAGGGAAATATATCTGCACTCCCAAGTTTATTACAGCACTATTTATGATAGCCAAGACATTAAAGTGCCCTAAGTGCCCATCAGGGAATGAATGGTAAAGAAAATGTGGTACACATACACAGCAGAATATTATACAGCCATATAAACGAATGGAATTCCTTCATTTGCAGCAGCATGGATGGGACTGGAAAACATGATCTTAAGGGAAATAAACCAGGCACCGAAAGACAAGCATCATATGTTCTCATTCATGTGGGAGCTAAACAAGTTGATCTTATGAAGGTAGAGAATAGAATGGTCGCTATTGGAAGCTGGGAAGGGTAGAAGGGAATGAAGAGAGTCAGTTAATGGGTACAAAAATATAGGTAAGTGGGGCGCCAGCCCCATATACCGAAGGTGGCGGGTTCAAGCCCGGCCTCGGCCGAACTGCAAAAACAAAAAAATAGCCGGGCGCTGTGGCGGGCGCCTATAGTCCCAGCTACTAGGGAGGCTGAGTCAAGAGAATCGCTTAAGCCCAAGAGCTGGAGGTTGCTGTGAGCAGTGTGACGCCACGCGCACTCTACCCAGGGTGATAAAGTGAGACTCTGTCTCTACAAAAAAAAGAATTCTGTCCTATTATTTATTCCTTCAACCAGTACTTACTGGGCATGAAGGAATGTGAGGTGGCAGGGAAGAGGCCACATGGTGTGGGCCTACCTCCAGTCCTGTGCCAGATACTGGACTGAGGATAAAGTGGTGAAAGGAGTAGGCATTGTCTCTGTCCTCTATAGTGCCCAGCCCAGGGCCTGGCCCACAGTAGGCATCAAAGGTCAGTCCAAATGAATGGCTGTAAGGCCACTTCCCTCAGCCTACTCCCTCTGGGTACCCAAAGCAGAGAGGGCATCTCCTATCACAGCTAGTATCACACTGGGCCATAAGTTTGCAATTGCTACCACCAGGGAGGTTCTTAGCTCAGCCAACTGTACCTCAGCTCTCAAGTCCTGCCTCAATGTCCCCTCCTCAGGCCAAGAGAGGCAGGCTCACACCACGTGGCCTCCTCCCTGGGACATCACTATATCTCCTCTCTGGCCCTTAGCAGCATTCACCCCTCTGTTTGAATAAATACTATTTATCATATGCTCTCCAGCCCCAGAACAAAAGCTTTGTAAGGGTGGATAGCACTCAGCACATAGTAGGTGCTCAGTAAATCTTGCTAAACGATGCACAGGGTAATGAACACATGCTTGCCAGCCCCGCAACTCACCCACACTTCTAAAGCCCTTGCAGAACCCACAGTGGCCTTTGAATCAACTGTTTCCTCTGCCCACAGTGCTCTTCACTGAGCTTAAGCCCCTTCCTTTTTTTCTTTTTTGAGATGGAGTCCCACTATCATTTTCAAGGAAGCAAACCCCTCCCTCCTGAGGATTTCGCTACACCCTGCTTTGTCCCCAGCATCTGCTGCCTAAGGAAGGACTTCCCCGCAAATACCCCTCTTGGACCTCCCAGTGCCTAAGATTCAGGCCAGTGTGTTTTCTAGAGAAGCCACCTCCCCTGCCCCAGCTCCAACAGGAGTTGAGACTACAGCCTCCATAGGCATTCTCCTGCCAAGGACTAAAATGGGGAGGAAGGAAGAATCCTGAAAGGTAGAAGTTGCCTCTCCTGACCTCCAGGAGGAGGGAAGGGAAGAGAAGGATCACTGCCCTGGCCACCAGAGCAAATATCCAGTCTTCCCAGAAAAGACACCTTTGCCAGGCCTATTCTGGGTTCTAGAGACATCCAAACAAGACAGCCTTGCTCTTGGGGAGCTCTCAGTCCATTGCCAAAGTCATGATGGGGAACCCCCATCTCTTACCTCTCAGGCAACTAAGCAGACCTGAAGGTGGCCCTTACAGGGACTTGAAGACGATCCTCCCAATCTCTAACCTCTATCTGCACCCACCCGCAGCCCTCCCAAGTAAACATGCCACCTAAATCCTAGCACTATGGGAGGCAGAGGCAGGATGATTTCTGGAGCTCAGGAGTTTGAGATTTGTCTGAGCAAGAGCAAGACCCCCATCTCTACAAAAAATAAAAAACCCAGTCAGGTGTCATGGTGCACACCTGTAGTCCAAGCTACTAGGAAGCTGAAGCAGCAGGATCCCTGCAGCCCAGGATTCTAAGATTGCACTGAGCTCTAATGATGCCGCTGCACTCTACTCAGGACAAAAAAGACAGTGTGCTCTAAGAAGGCCCAGCCCCTGCCCCAACCCTACTGCCATCCAGGGGGCTTCCCTAGACTCTCCCTGGATGGAAACTCTCTAATGGCCATGGCACACCCAGTGCAACAGGGACCCAAAGCCATGTACTCACGTTCCTACTCAAACAGACCTAGAGACATTTATCCCTACACACCCAAATGTGCACCCACAAATGCCCAGACCAGGCGCACACCAACACCCCCACCCACAACAATATAACCACACATACCCCAACATGTACACACCAATGTGAAGGCCAGGCACTCACATGTATGCCCCCCAATACACTTACACACCTCCTGCACACTCACCTACGCAGGCCAGGGCCTATGGTTGTGCACACTAAGACTTCTAAATGCATTCTTTTTTCAGCCCACCCTAGAGTCTTCTAGACATCCCTCTGCCACATCCCCACCCTCCTTGTCCAAATGGACTCCAGGGTGAGCTAAGAAAAGAAAGACCTCCAAGACTTTAGGTCTCTCAAGAGCCTGCTAAGGATAACAGAAATGGGACTGTAATTCTCGTAAGTCGGATGTAAGTGAGATTCCAGGTAGAACTTCCCAATGGCCTCAGATGAGGGTAGTGAGAGAGATTAACCCTAAAGCCTTCCTGGAGTCAGTTGCAGGATTGGGAGATTCTCATCTCCAGGAAGCAGAGGAATGGATGGGATGACCTTTCATAGCAAGGCCTTTTAAAGGAACTCAAATGCCCAGCCTGGGATAGAGGGAGTGCAGCACTTCAACCCACATAGAAATGGCCCGTGACAGTCTGGGAGCTGAGGGTTGGGGAGCACAAAAAGTCTCCTGGCCTTTGAATTCCTTCTCATGGCTCAGGCCTCCCAAAACACTCTGAAGTTGAGCAAAATAGAAACATGAAATCCCACTTAATGTATGAGAAAAATGAAATCCAGAAAGATTAAGTGGCTAGGCCCAGGCCACATGGCAATGGAGCAGCGATGACCCCCATCCCAAGATACCAGCTTACCCCAGCTGAGGGTCTTCAGTGTCCGAACAGAGGCTCCTGGGGGTATCATCCCCCTCTGCCAGTTCACCAGTCCTCCAAGGCCTGGATTCTGTTGAATCTTCCAGAATGCTGGAGTCCAGTCCCAGCGGTAGGCCATTGGTAAGAGAGAGGCCAAGGCTGAGGCCATGGAGGGTCACATCCAGGTTCTTTGTGGGCTCCTCAGCACATGCCAGCATGCCCCTTTGCTCGTGCCCCAGGCTCCCAAGGCTGCTTCCCAGGCCCTCATCAGCTGCTGTTCTACTCTGGACCCTGGGCTCCTCCAGGTTGGGGTCCCAGGCGGTACCACCTTCCTCAGGCAGGGCAGAGGGGAGCTTATCCTCATCCATGGCAGCCACTGCTTCCACCCCTTCCTGGCTGCTCCTAGGACTCCACTAGACCTGGCAGCAGAGAGATGGAAAGGTCGGTCAGCCAGAGCAGGAGCTGGGGATCTTAAAGCCCAGCAGAACCAGCACTGGAGCAGCCTGCCTAGGGGCAGGAGGACGGCCAAGATGATCTCCTTAGATACTTCTGACTGGGGTCTGGGTGCCAGCCCCTCACTATCCTGCCAGACAAGCTTCCCAGCCTCCCCTGACCCAAACCAGCCTCTTATGCCCAGTCCCTGCCTTCCCTGTTACCTCTTGAATCTCTATTGTGCCCTCCAGAATTCACCAAAGCACTCTGGGGAAGATCCAGGCAGGGAGGAACTGGAGAAGGATCCAGCGCCCCCTCCAGGCCCCCTCCATTCCCACTGGTGAGTGATGGAGAGAACTGCAGGCTGCCAGCAGCCTGCCCACTGGCCTCTTCCCATGTTCTCTCACCCTGTCTCCAGGAGCCAGAGTTGAGTGAATCTTTGTGGTTAATGAAGGGAACTGGGCTTGGGGCTGCCTTTAAGGGGGAGTTAAGAGTAGGCAAGGAAATCAACAGAAAAGCAGCTTTATCAGAGCAGGGGCCACCTCAGAGAAGCTAAAGAGAAGCCCGGAGTTGGAGACGGCTGTCAGAAGACCCAGCATGCAGCGCTGTCCAGGGTGCTGGGCGGGTGTGGCGCCACCGGGGAGGCTCACGGAAAGCCAGGCTACCTTGGTCATGCCCAGCACCCGGTGCCCTGGCTATGCCAGGAGGAAGGAGGAGAAGGCTTGGGGTTCTCCCCTACTCTTAGGTCCCAAGTGGAGCCTACTTAGCCTTAGGAGGGGCTCACAAGGAGGCCACCAAGGGGCACTCTGGGGAGAGCACTGGCAGGGGAGTCAGGACCTGCTCTGCCCAACCCACTGTGGGACCATGTGTGTATCCAGGCCATGAGTTCTCACTGCCCTGCCCAGGCCAGCCCACTCCCCTCTGAGTCTGTTTCTCTTCTGTAAAATGAGGAGACCCTCTTTATCCATCATGTACACCTGCCCCTGTTTAAAATGGATCAGGACCAGCCCACGTTTCCCAGAGGCTTCCTGCCCAATCTAACCCCAGATGGGGAGGGCAGATATAATATGAAGTGGGCTGTATTCTGGCTCTTCTCCCCTCCTCTTTGCCCCTGACCCCTGTGTCTGCCAGCGGGGACACAGACAAGCTCCTCCAGGTACCCCTGGACAGCTGTGAATAAGTAGGAATCCAGGCCATTTCCCCCGGTTCTGGTTGAGCCACTTTTTTCCTTCCCCTGTTTTAGCTTTGAATGCTCCTAGAACCCCCACTCTCCTCTGGAAGAGGAATGCTGGGGGCTCAGGAGAGGCTGCTGGAAGAAGACTGCTCAACCTCTAGGCTGCAGCAGTACAAGCTGCAGGTGCTGCCACAGGCATTTGAGTCCCAAACTTCCTACTCATGCCTGGTCTTAAGTATTGCCAGGATTTGTTAAAATACAGATAATCGGGCTCGGCGCCTGTGGCTCAACCGGCTAAGGCACCAGCCACATACACCTGAGCTGGAGGGTTCAAATCCAGCCTGGGCCCGCCAAACAACAATGATGGCTGCAAGCAAAAAAAAAAAAAAAAAAACCACGGGGCGTTGTGATGGGCACCTATAGTCCCAGCTACTTGGGAGGCAGAGGCAGGAGACTTGCTTAAACCCAGGAATTGGAGGTTGCTGTGAGCTGTAATGCCATAGCACTCTATCCAGGGTGACAGCTTGAGGCTCTGTCTCGAAAAAACAAAACAAAACAGATTATCAGGCCCAACACCAGACCACTAGAATCTACAGAAAAGAGCTGGTTATTCTTAGAAAGAGGCAGGTGTGGCAACACTGAGTTAGACTCCAGGAGGAACTTCTACTAAAAGGTGATCCTGAAAAGGAGGATGTTTACTTCTCTGGGAATTCCAGGCCCTCGAGGGGAGGCTGGCCAACACAGACCAGGTAAGATTCATTTAACCTGTGTTTTCAAATGTGGAATGGAAAAAGGCAGGACAGACAGATCTGGAGCCCCTGCCTACTTTACCTGATCATCACCTCTTACAGTTTTGACTGCTGCATGAGAGTAAGATTTTACCTAACAAGAAAAAAGCCCATAATTTTGTATTGTTTTTAATCTGAAGAGTTAGACTTTAGAATACCTATCTGAGCCCTGGTCCTAGGACACCAAGGACCCCTAGGGGTTCAGCACTAAGTGAGGGATTCTTTCTGGTCTGCCCTAAATCCCTGCTGCTGCTGTTGCTATTTCAATCTGTTCCCTCTGGTTGTGTACTCAGAAGAGGGAGAACAAGAGGTCACCTCCTCAACTGAGACTCCTTGGTGGGGGAGGGACATTTAGAAAGGCAAGGGGGGGACGTTGAGCCTGCTGCCTGAGTTCTAGTGCTCTGACCTGCTTTCTAGCTCAGAGGCTCGGGCACAAAGTTTCAAATGGACTCTGCCAGAATGCCTCAAGTTCACAGAGCCATGTCTAGAGGCTGAGCCTGGCAGGGTGGGGCACCCTCCCTCGGTCAGAACTCTGCCTGATCCCCCAGTGAAGCCTGAGATTTGAGATGGCTCCATTTAATATGCAACGTTTCACTTGATGCTCACTCTACACCAATCCCAAAACCAGGATTGTGGATAAACCAAAGACCTCTTGGGAGACCCCTCTACCACCACCCTAACCTCCAGCAGCTGCCTCAGGCTAGCTCTAGCCCTACCTGCCCTGCCATGTCCTCCTACAGCAGGGAGTAAGATGGTGGTTCTGCCAACACTGGGTACTGGCCCTACCTTGGTTTCTGGGCTGGGTAGACAAGGGGCAGCATTGAGCTCCACTCTGGGAGGGAGGCCCAGAGTCCCTGCCTGGGCTGAGGGCCAGCTGAACTCAGCAATAGCTGAACGAGGACCCTTTCTCTTGCCGAGTCCAAGGGAGGGGTGCATAGAGGGAAAGATTTAGGACAGAGGTATAAAACAATACCCCAATACTCACTCTGTGACTCATCATTGCCCCCTTCGGCCTTTGTGTACCCATCTGTAGAATGGGAGCATTGCCTCTCCTCGTCCCCCCAGGCTGATGGGATATTTAAGGTCATGGACACTAACAGAGCTGGGATCTGAGGAAGGGCAAACTTGCTACAGAGGTCAAGGATAAAATGCCCTAATGTTTTACTTTTTACTACCATATTTGACAAATGGTGAGATTAAAGCAGAGAACCCAGAAAGGCTTTGCCTGAGCTCACACAGTGAGTAGCTGTCTTGAGAACCCAGGAGTAGCCTCCCTCTGCAGCTAGATGAGCTGGAGATGCAGGATGATCCAGGCCCCCTGGTCAGACCCTCCCATGAGATCTAGGGCCCGAATCCTCAACCAGGAGAGTTGGACTAAAGCAGTGACCTTGCCCACCTGCTGGCAATAGAGGAGGGCAGGGGAGCAGTAGGTTTCATAGGACTCCCATCCCAAGGAGATGTCTGCAAATAACAGGTCACTAGAGGCCAAGATCTCCCACAGCCTCTCTCAGCCTGATCCAGACCCCTCTCCTGGCAGAGGAGGGCCCTGGGCTCAGCTGCCTCTTTCTGGCACTAGCTGAAATGGGGACCATGGTGATAGTGGACCCCTGGCTGGCCCAGGGCTGACTACCCAACCAAGCATTTTCTGGGTCTCGGCTGCTCCTGAGACAACCCTTCCCCCTCACCCTGTGGCGGATGGAGTGAGCTGTGAAAACACAAATTACATGATCTCCCTCCCTCACCATGACCCTGTAACAATTTCCACTGCCCTCAGAGTAGAGTCAGTCTCCCTAGCTTGGCCTAAAAAGGCCCTGCCTGCGGAGCTTGTTCTGCTGCCCTCTCCCCCCTCCCTCCCTCAGCCACACTGGCCTTCTTTCTGCTCCCTGAGCTCATTCCCACCTCAGGGCCTTTGCACCAGCTGTACCCTTGTCCTAGAATGCTCTTTCCCTAGATCTTTAAAAAACTGCCTCTTCTGCCATTAGAGATTACTAAGTCCTCAGAAAGACCCTCTCTGATCACCAGTATTCTACCCCACTCCTCTACAGAGCCCAGCACCAAGTAGAAGCAAAACTCTCTTTTCTGTTTGTATACTTAATTCTTGCATCTCACTAGGATGTAAGTTCAGTACAGGTGGGTACTATGTAACGTTCTTGCTGCCTCCCCAGAGCCTAATGCAATGGCTGGCACACAGTGGGCACTTTCAAATATCCATTGAATGCACAACCTAGAGACTATCGTCATCCCCATTTTTGACAAAGGTTAAGAGAGGATGAGGAACATGATCAGAGTCACAAAGCAGGAAAGCAGCAAGGCCTAGATTCTGCTTGGAATGCTAGGTTATCATAGGGATAATCTTATAGTCCCCACCTTACTGGAATCAAGGCAGGGGGCTATGGGAAGTCTAAGAACAGGACTGGAGGTGGGGACCTAGCAGGGACAAATCCAGGGGCCACATGCCCTATGAGACACAGGGGTGAGTGCATGGGTGCAGACACCTGTAAGCAAGCACAGGATGAAGGCATTTGCTATACATGCACCCACATACACACTCGGATGAATGCACACATGCACACAGATTCATGTACACTCAGATCCATGCACACACACATGCACACACTGAGACACTTGCACACATGCACTCAGACACATGAATACATTCACTAAGATGCATGCACAGTCACACACTCAGATACATGCACACACGCACACTCAGACACATGCACACTCAGATGCATGCACACACACTCAGATACATGTAAATACACAGAAAAGGAATGGGGCAGCTGCTCCCGAGGCTCTCTCCCAGGATGGTGAAGTGGAGATGAGGAGCCTGCAGGTTTAAGGGTAAGATTAAGACCAGCTAGACCTACATCACTCGGCATCCAGGGCCAAAACCACTCTGCTTTGGGAGAAGCTGTGGATAAAGAAAACACAACCCAGAGCTTCGAGCTGGGGCAGAGGGCGGGGAAGATGGGCGCCCACACTGACCACAGCCACACACACTGCAGCGGGGGGGCTGGGTGGGCATGAGAGAGATGGGAGCACAGGCCCCCTTGGCAGAAATGTGGGCACAGGAAGCAGAATGAAGATGGGGCCACAGTGCTGAGCATTACCCACAACAGGCCAAAGCTAAGCCTCAGGATGTCCAGGGGTGCTTAGAGCCCAAGGGACTCGGATCATAGAAAACTGTTGTGGAATGTCAGTGTGGTGGCAAAGCTGAGACAATAGCTGTCCCAGGGAGTGGGGCTGGGATCCAGGACACTCAGGTTTTGCCTCCAGCAGGATAGAGCAGCTTGGGCAAATGAAATCCCCTTGGCCTCATGTGCCCATATCCCAAACAGTTCCTAGTCTTCGACCACTTTGAGCATCTGATGGAGCTGTGGCCCCTACTCCAGACAGACTGTCACATATGAGCTCATTAAAGTATATTTGGGGAGGTTCACAGACCCCTAAAGCCCACCCATAGGCCCTGGGCATGAGCCTTTGGACAACACTCAAGGACCTTCTACCTCTGACACTGGACATTTGGAGAAAGCTCCACAGGACTACTTGGCAAAGAAAGCTAGAAACCTTTCATTCTTGGATCTATTCTCTGTCTCCTGGGATCCTACCCTGAATATCTCCAATGGCCTACAACCCTTCCCCCAAATTCCTACTGCACTACCTGGCTTCCCAGGTCCCCCAGATTTTAGCATATGGCTAGAATCTTTACACATACACACAAGCGCACATGGATACTTAAGTAGATGATCAATGCAAACAGTTGGTATGCAGGAAGTGCTCAGAATAAAACCTCACCAGCTATGCCCCACACCACTGGGGGCCTAGGCTGGCCCAGGCCTGGGCACTCCAAGCCTCCAAGGGAATCTGCTGGGCCACTGGCAGCACAGGCAGTAGGAAGTTTCCTGAAAGACTCTTCACACAGCTCGCCATGCTCCCCTACAATCTCTGCCAGACAGGGAGCCTTATGGTCAAGATCTTTCTGTTGCCCCTGGGCTCTAGATTCCTCCAGATCAGAATCCTCAACATCCCAACAGCCCAGGACAAGGTGAAAGGGATGTCCACCCAGGAGCCTCAGGAACTTCCCCAACTCCACACTCCAAAGTGACCCTAGACCCTCCTAATCCACATGGTCCTCCTAGCTTGGACCCCTCATGAAACAACAGTTGCCACAGACTGGGACAGTTCAGGACAGTGGGTCAGTGCCCTAACTGCACAGTCAGAAAGACCTGGCTCCAAATCGCAGCTCTGCCACCCACAAGCCATGTGACCTTGGGAAAACTACTCACCTCACTGAGCCTCAGTGGCCTCCTCTGTAAAATAGGGGATGCTAACAACACCTGCCTCTCAGGACTGCTGTGTGGAGCAAAGGAGCTGGTGTGTGCACTGCTCAGGGAAGAGTGGTGCCTGCTAAAGTATAAGCCTCCCAGAAGCTCTTGGGATACAGGGGACCCGGATGGCTGCCCCCAGCGGTGGGATGCCCAGGAGAACAACACACAGCACAGGTCATTCAGTGGGTGCTCAGTGGACATTTGCTCTTGGCAGCTGTCAGAGTGGGTTCTGAGGCAGGGGCTTCAGAGACCCAACTTGAGAGTGGAGGCAGATGAGACTTCTGTGGAGGCCAAAGAGAGCACCCCTTCCCTTTCCCAAGGTAGCTGAAGGACCCACAGTCATCCTTCCCCTAAACACACTCCCACCCAAGGCCAGGTTCACTCCTCTCTTTCCATCTCAAGTCACCAGGGTTAGGAACCTGGGCCTCACTTAAAGGTGCCCACCCTCTACAGGTGGTGCTAATTTGGGCATATAAACAAGCAAGCACCCCCTGCTTTCCTTCTCTGGATTCGGCCACCAGGAAACCTGCCTTTGCCTTGGGTCATGGCGGTCTGAAAGGCCTCTCTTTTCTCATGGTCAGGCAGACAGCGATCCCGGGGCTGGGTGCACATTTGCATCTTATGAGCATGTGCCTCACAGCCTGCTGGGATTCTCAGGGGCCTTTAGGCCTCTCTCCACAAAGGTCATTCCTGGACATCTCCCAGCTTGCTTCTCTCCCCAACACCCTGGCCAATCTGCATCCTCATTTGCCTATCATTTGCATACATCTGCAGGCTCATTTGGAGAGCCCTTAACTAATGAAATCCACAATGACTATTATCAAATCTCAAATCATGTTTATAGCTGGTGACTCTACCTTCAACTGACTTCCCTGCAGGGTGAACCCTCAGGTATCCAGAACCACAAAGGACTGGGCCAGTGATTCTCAACCTTCCTAATGCCACAGCCCTTTAATACAGTTCCTGTGGGTCACAACCGACAGGTTGAGAACTGCTACACTAGGCTGTCCTGGTTAAGGGAGTCCACTGCCAGATGGGCCATTGCTCTGCTTTCCTCAAACTTCAGACGGTATTTGGACTCACCTGGCTACTGAAGCCCACATTTGACCCATACTTATGTGAGCTGAGATTCAAATTCTGGAAGCTACAATGGACTGACCAAGTGCAAGTCCACCCAGCTGGCCCTGCCTCAGCTAAAATCCCTAGGCAGGGGCAGGCCTGAGGGTGCCAAGACAGCTCAGTCTCTGGGCAGTTTCCGCAGTCTGCTTCAACAGCCAAGAGAGATAAACCAAGAAATTTCATCCTCCCTTCTCTCCGCCTAATTTTCACATAACCTGTAGCCTAGGTCCTAATGTTCTCTATCTACACCCCCAAGCCCTTTCCCTGTCTACTCCCTCCCCTGTGGCCTCCCCCCACCTCTCCCTAAGCTCTATGTAATTCCTCTCACCTCCTCCCTTACAAAGTCCTCTCATCCCTCCCTCCCTCCTCTTCCCCATCATTTCCTGTCTCTGCTTTAGGACTTCAGTTCAGGGTCTGAAGAGGGTTGTGACCTCCCTGATGAAAAAAACCCCATCATGTGCTACAAAGTGAGCCAGTATGAAAGGACTATGCTAGGCCATTCCACTATCACCTCCTCTCATCCATAGCCACTGACATGAGACCCTAGCACTAGTAAAGTCTCACTCCTTCATGGGCAGTATATAGGGCAGGAGAGAAAGGGGAATCAAGAGTGACACCAGTGTTTGGGCCCTAAGCAAGAGCAGGACACAGTTGCCACTCCTGGGAAGGGGAAGCCTAGGTGGAGCAGATCTGGGAAGGAAGATCAGGAACTCAGCTTTGGACAAGTAGAGTTTGAAGTGTCCAATAGCCGTGAAAGTTGAGATGCTGGGGAGATGAATGGAGCTCAGGAGAGAGGGTGAAACTTGGGATTTATACTGGGGGGCTGGAAGCACATATATAGTACTTCAAGCCCCAGGATTAGATATCATTGGTATGAGGAGTGTAGATGAGGAAGAGAAGCTGTGCAAGGCTGGGTCCTGGGGCACCTGATGTCAAGAGGTAGGGAGAAAAAAGAAACCAGCAAAGGACTCTGAGATGAAGCAGCCCACAAGGTCAGAGAAGAATAGGAGAATGGGTGGCTTGGAAGTCAAGTAAAGTATTTCAAAGAAGAAGGAAAATAAACATGTCAAATATTGCAGACAAGACTGAGAACTGGCCATCGGGTATAGCAACAGGAAGGTTACTGGTGAGCTTGAGGAGAGTGGTCAGTGGAAGGGAGGGGATGAAAGCCCAATCAGAGTGGAGTGGAGAGTGAGGAGAGGACATGAGGACAGTGTGTCTAGACAACTCTGCTGGGGAACTTCTCTGTAAAGGGTGGCAGAGATGCAGTGGCAGTTGGCTGGAGAACAATGATCTAGTGGAAAGGTGGAAAAAATGATGGAGGAGGGGACATCTTCTCAAGCAGGCACAAAAGGATGGAATCTAATGCACAAGCAGAGGGGTGGCCTTAATCAAAAGCAGGGACACTTAACCCACAGGGACAGAAGGAGGCAGAGCAGTGGGTGCAGAGGCTGGTAGACAGGTGAGTGTGGCTCTGGGAACTGAGGAAGTTCTGACTGCTTCTACTTCCTCAGAGGTTGTCACCTGAAAGGGAGAAAGGGACAGGAGAGGCTGGGGCTTGCAGGTAGAAGAGTGAGTGTAAAAGAGTCTTCCAGCTTTAGGACCCACCTGCAGTTCATGGGGTTGGACTTAAAGGGGGAGCAGTCAAGGTAGTGATTTTTCTCAGCTTCATACGGCCACACAGATACAAGTGTGGAGCAGGCTGGGTATGGGATTTAACCTGCGATAGGGTTTTGCCAAGTATGTGTCAAGAAGCAAAATGAGATAGGAGAGTTGGGGGCTGCAAGGGAAGGATTATCCTGCCTTTTTCATCCTGCTCAGGCCCGACCCCTGCTGGTGCCTGGAACCATACATTCCCTGAAATGGGCAGTGTGTGGCCCCTTCTCTGCTCTGGTCTCACAATGAGCTCCTGAGAGATGGCCACAGGTGGTCACCCACACCTGAGGAAATGAGCTTCCATACACCATTCTTCTGACCCAGAACACACCTCAGACCTCGCACAGGCAATCCTGAGTCCTCCAACGCCCTTCCTGAGCCACTGCATGAGCTCTTCCTTCCCACTCTCCCATTTCCAGTCAGACACAAGGGCCTGTCTATTCTGCCTCCTAAGTCTCTTCTAACTCCCCTTCTCTCCATCCTCCACCACCAACAGCACAGTCCCAGCAGGGACACCAAAATACACAACTCCATTCTGTCAGCAAATCCCTCTGTACACCCATGCAGCCCCCAATGCTCTCCCCTCCCCAACTCCCTTACCAGCCCCAGTTCCTGGCATCTTGCACTAGATGCCATCATAGCCTCTTGACCGGTCTCATTTCCACCTGCTGACCCAGCCAGTCCTGCTCTATCCTCCCCAGAGTGCCTTTCCAGCACTCAAAAATGCCCATCATTCCCCTCTTTAAAACCCTTCAGAGGCTTCCAGTGCCCTTGGGGGAAAGGCCAACTCGTCAGTCAATAGTCCAGGCCAGGTGTGGGCTGAGCCCGTCTTCCTATCTGGCCCCCCATGTCCTCTTCCCTAGATGTCCCCCTCACTATATTCTCTGGGCCCCTCTCTCCCCCCAGAAGCACCTGTCTGAGTTGTGGCTCACTCACCACCACCCACTGCGGGTGTCAAGCCCCTTCTATGTCTGTTTGATCTCTAGTTTCCAGCATCTGGCCTGAAGTGGGGATTCAGTCAGTTTTGCTGACCTGGTACATGGCTGACTAGGTAGATGAAGTTTCTGGAGGTAAAGAAGGAGAGGAGTAATAGGGTTTAAATGCAGGGAATGTCCTGATCCCTCAGCCAAGTGACCTAACAGCACCACTTACTACAGAACAAGCCAATGACATGTGCCTCCTAATATGACACCCTGCAAACATGACCTATGGGATGCTCTTGCTGAAAAATGTTTAACCTGAATTTAATCATGAGCAAGTTATAAGACATATGCAGAAGGGACATTTCTATAAAACTTCAAAATTGACAATGTCATAAAAAACAATTTTAAAGCAGGTGATTAATCCAGATTCAAAGATTTTAAAAGGCATTAATAAATGTGATATATGCTCCTTGATTAAACTTTTTTTTTTTTTGAGACAGAGCCTCAAGCTGTCACCCCGGATAGAGTGCCGTGGCATCACAGCTCATAGCAACCTCCCATTTCTGGGCTCAAGCGAGTCTCCTGCCTCCGCCTCCCAAGTAGCTGGGACTACAGGCGCCTGCCACAACGCCCAGCCATTTTTTGGTTGCAGCCGTCATTGTTGTTTGGTGGGCGTGGGCTGGTTTCGAACCCACCAGCTCAGGTGTACGTGGCTGGCGCCTTAGCCCGTTGAGCCACAGGTGCTGAGCCTGATTAAACTTTTTAAAAAACAGCTATAAAGGACATTACTGAAAGAGTTAGAGAAACTTTGATATGGACTAACATATTAAGTCATTACTAAGTTTCTCAGGTTTGATGAAAGTCATTTTGTAAAAATGTCCTTGTCTCAGGAAATTCACACTGAAGTATTTAGAGGTGAAGTGTTATAATGTCTGTAGCTTTCAAAAGGTTGAGCAAGAAAAAGAGAAAAATGTGGCAAAAAGTTAACAACTGGCAAATCTAGGTCTCTAGGTTAAGAATATATAGGTGGGTGTTCACTGTCTTATCAGGGTTGACAAGACAAAAAGTTAGGTGAGAGAAGGAAGGGAATAGAGGGAGACCCTTTAAAAAAGGGAGCTTAGGAGCAGACTTGTAGACAGGAGTCAGAGGAGAAGACACTCTTTCCTCCAAGGGGCCCACAAACCTGAGGCAATCTGGGCTGTGAGCCTGCCCTGGGCAGTTCATTACCTAAAAGGGCCAGCCCAGACTCTGAGCAAGTAAACTCACTTGGGAGCAAACCTGTTCGACCAAGGAGACAAGGAAAGCAGCCAGTCCCAAGAAGACCAGCAGGCAGCCCTCAGCTGAGGCAAGGACATGGGCCTCTCCCTCCCCACCTCTGCTGAGCTAAGGCAAGGAGCCATGTCTGGCCCTAGGCCTACCCCTCCCCCAAACACCCCTTGAGGGGCGACAGCCTGAGTGTATCCTCCCATTCAAGGAGCCAGGCTAAATATGGAGTCCCAGACATAAGATGCCGCTCAAAACAGATTTTCCTGGAAAAGACCATCTGGCAAAGGAGCTCTAGAGCATCATCTGCCGAGAGAGGCAGTGTTGATCTCCTGCAAGCCAACATCCAGAATGGGGATGCCTTACTCCCCCCTCCCTAGGAGACCCCAGCTTAGTGCCTCAGTGTCCCCCAAGGGCATCCCTTTTCCCAGATGGAGAAACACTCAGTCCCATCTCCCTGCTAAATCACCTCTCCTGGGAAGAAGAGGATGAGGCTGGGGATACAGGTCTAAGTGCCTTCCCAGGTGCAAATCCTAACTCTGACACTTTCTATCCAGGTGACTTTGAACCAGCAACTTCTCCCTGAGTCTCAGTATCCTCGACCGCAAAACGGTAATAATGGTAGTGACTCCCTCTCCAGGCTGCTATATGATTTAGCACAGTGGTGGTACTTGATACATGGAAACTGGACGAGGATGCCCTCTAGCCCCTCACTCTTTCAGTTCTGTAAGAGCAGGAAGTCACTCTTTTCCAACCACTTTTGCTCCCTCCCTTCAGAAAAGACCCTGGGAGGCACTATTGATCAGGTCAGCTTGGGGAACATGCACCCCTCAGCTGTCTGATCAAGACAAGCTGCAGGAGGGAGACCTCTCAGTGTAGCTTGGGGTACCCATGGGATTGCAGGGTACAAATTACTCAAGCACTGAGACTTCAACTTGCAAGAGGCTTCAGTGGGTGAGGCCTTCCAAGAACACCCCTGTCATCCCCTCTACCTTTAGCTGGGCCACCACTCACGTACTCACCTCCCAGTGGGAACCCTCTGAGGGTTCTAACCAAACCCTAGGGACCTGCCATATTTCCACCTGGATGAAACTTAAGTAGCCCCACTCAAAAGCCACTGCCTCCCATCACCTATCAAGGAAAGGGGGCTGTTGGGAGGGCAGGAATGAAAGGAAAACAGAGTGGGGGCAGCTGATTTTACTGACTCAGAGACCCCAGGTCACAGAACTTGTAGCTTCCCTGATTCCTAATGTCCTAGGAGAGGGGGTGGAAGAGTGACTATATCTGGGGCCATGGAGTGGGGATGGAGGTAGTCCCAGTGCCCTTTACCCACTCAAGTTGTCTGAATAGCTCCCCCATTAAACAGCACTTTTTTCCAAGGTCTAGAAGAAGGAACTAAGGAAGCCAGAGAGTTCAAATGCCTCTCCCCAGACCCAGGCTGCCCATCTGCCCTGGACAAACCCTGAACACTCTGCCTGGTCCCAGTCTGGCTTATCCTGAACCTGCCATGAGTCTTGGACTCTCTTCCATTTTGACAAGCGTTTCTGCTCTCAGTTCTCTTCCCGGAACCCCCAAGATGGCCCCAAAACAAAGTGGACTTCAGGCAGTGGCCCCCTGGGCCTATGCAATAACAATGCCCCCAGTGATCATTCCAGGGAGCCCCAAGATCCTCCGGGAATAGCAAGAGTCTGAATACCTCCTCCTAGAAGGGAACCAGCTGGGCAAAGTGGCCCCACATCTGGATTCTCTGCCCCACCCAGCCCCACAACCCTCCAAGGACCCTTCCCTCCCTGCTGCTGCCTCGGCCATTATGTGCCTCCTCTGCCTTGCCAGCTGCCTGCCACGCCCCCATGCTAGCCCCTATTCTAGCAGCAGTCAGGGAGGCCTGGCCACCAAGCCCGGCTGTCAAAGTTGGGAAACTGGAAACAGAAATAAATCCTCAAAGCTGCTCCGTTGTGAAGGTGGCTGCCAGCAGGCCCTGGACCAACACCCGGATCTCTGGCCACTGAGCCACTACTAGCACCCATCAACGCACACATATACACAGAGATTATACAAAAGGGAGAGAGAATCCGGACGCAGAGTCCAGGAGACAACTGGGCTTGCCGGCCCTGACCCTTCCTGAAGGCTGGGGGCGGGATGGGGGGGCTTTCCAGCAGCGCCCCCATCCTGGCCCAGGCTCGGCCATCCCGGGCTTCCTCTCTCTGCCCCATCTCCATGACAACCGTATCCTTCAGATGCTCCAGCCGCCGCGGAATTGATCTCGAAATGCAGCTTTGTTAGCAGACCCGAGCGGGGCACAGAGGGCGGAGGGCGGCGCCCGTCACCCAGAGTGTGCCTCCTCCCCCCAGCACCCTCTCCTGGCCCCCAGCCTCGCTTCGAAAGGGAGGGGCGGGGTCCTAGAAGACGCGAGCCCTGGGGACAAGGTGGCCCCGCAGAACCACTCACCGCTCCCGGTCCCAGCCTCTGGGTCCGGCCTCTCACGACGGGGCCATGCGGAGGCCGCGCTGTACTGACGGTCCCGCTCAGTCTGTTGGAGCTTCCAGAGCCCGCTTCTGTCCCTTCAGGTGTCAGAACCACGGCTGTGGAAAAGCTGAGAAGAGATGGGAGGACCGGCAGCAGAAGGGAGGGAACGAAGGAAGAGGGAGGGAGGGAGGGAGGAGCGGAAAGGGCGGGGAGGGGCGAGGGGGGCTGCGCGAGGGCTAGCAGCGGCGCCTAGCTGGGAGGTGGCAGCGGCCACCCAGCCCGGCCCGCCCACCGCGCCTCTCCACCAAACGCTCCATCTCTCTTGCCCCAACCCGGGTGGAGAGGGCGCAGCCAAACCTGTCCCGCACGGCCCCCGCGTGGGGCCCTTTAAGACAGTGGGGGAGGGGAGCGCCTCGGGGTTCCGCCCCCTCGCCAGGCCCCTCTGTACTCGAACCCCAGACCACCCCCCGCTTGGCAAGATCCTCCTGACCCAGACCCAGACCCTCAGCCCTTCTGACCGACTCGCTATCCTCAAAGTGCAGGAGGGGGCGGGTCCTCCTCCTCGTGGTAAAAGACTCCTGCCCTCTACCCAGCCCAGCACATGGAAGCCCCTGGGAGACGCAGACAAGGGACCAGCAAGGAGAGCAGGGGGCAAGTCTCCCTCAGAGAAAGGGAGACTGAGCCCTTTAGACCTACTGAGACCGAGAGACAGACAGACCTGGGGCATGGGGTGAGATGGAGAATTTGAGACAAAGTTGGGGGTGGGCAGAAAAGAGAGACAAAGGAAAAAGACAGTGAGGGAGGTGGGAGGTAAGGAGTGGATCCAGTCAAGAATGCGAGTCCCAGTGCCAGGTCAAGAGGAAGCCACACTAGGGAGATACATGGTGACAGAGAGTGAGTGTATGTGTGTGCTCTGGCTGTAGAAACCATCTTCCAAGGCCCCATAGTCTCTTCTCTGTGGCTAGTCATGATCTTGAAGTTCTTCCCTCAGCCCAGGACCCTAACTCTGAAGAAGAAAGTTGACCAGACTGTGCCTGATCTAGACATTAAGAAGAACTTTGGGGCTGTGAGTCTTCTGCATGACAACATGCTACCCCTCAAAGAGATAATAGACCCCAACCATAGGGACCTAAGGAGACCTGGGGATGGGGGAAGGAGAAGGGGTGAGCAGGCCCAGTCCCTGGGAGAAGAGAAATCAGGTTAGAGTCAGGCCCTGCACAGGAGGCCACTTTCTACCTCCTTTCTTCCATTCCAACCTCTAGGGCTACTCACCACATCAGCTCCTTCCCACCTCCAGACCTTTGCTGATGTTCCACACCCTGCCTGATTGGGCCATGACCTGCTGCGCTTAATCCAACTTGACCCTCAAATCTCTACAAATGCCCCTTCCTCCATGAAGCTTTCTCTAACCTTCTTTCCACCCAGACAGTCAGAGACTCCTTCTAGAGAGAAGGAAGAGAATTTGTCAGCCTATGAGGGGTGTCCGAACTATTCAGAGTGGCAATAATTGGGATGTGGGATCTGAGCTGTGATTAGTCCCCCTCTCTTCACACTGGGTTATAACTGAAGCTAGGGTTTCATCAACTGTGGTGATACCTCTGCTGTTAACCGTGCATCTACCATAAGCCACAGTTCACACTAAGGGACTTCCATGTGTTATATTTAACCTTCAAAACAATGTTGCAACCCATTTACAGATGAGAAAACTGAGGCTCCAAGAACATAAGGGGCTTGCTCAAACTCCCAGGAGGTCTGAACCTGTGGACACTGCTGGGCAATTAAGAGGGCACTCAGACCACACCCCTCCACTGCTTATCAAACACTAGGACATCCCCGCAGAGCTCAGAAATGAGGGGACCACTCTGTGGATGCCCAGGATCTACTTGAAGGACCATACCACATTCTACCCTTCAGCGGGAAGCAAAGGCAATCAACAGGGGGTGTGGAGGGAAGCGTAGATGACAAGGCTTTGATTACACAGTCCCCATCCTCAAGTCACAGCTGGATCACCTTTTTCTGGGTTTCCATTTTCCTTATCTTCCCAGTGAGGGCAGGGATGGGGATAAAAGGAGCTGATGTGCTCAAGACCTGGCACACAGATGGACTCAACAGGCCATCGTGGCTATTACAATTCTAAGGATGACTCATGGAATGGATTATTTAATTTCTGTCCACCCAGTGGACTCTGAGCCCTCTGAAGCGAAGGTCTGCCTTGCTCACAATGCATCCTCAGCACGTAGCACACAGTATGGCTTAATAAATTACATGGAGAGAGGGAAAGAACCTGGGAAGGGAGGAAGGTAGATACAGCTGTCTCACCCCATAACCTGGTCCAGGCCAATGCGTACAACATGGTCTCGCCTGGGTCTGCTCCCATCTTTTCTAGTTCTGGGGGCCTGTTGGGGGATCCAGGGCACCAGGCTTCTAGTCTAGCCTCTGCACATCCTAGATGTGTGGTCATGGGCAGCTGTACCCTTTCCTGAACCCAACTTTCCCCTCTGTCAAGCGAAAGTAGTTCAAAGGGCTCAAAAGGCTGCCTTGAGGCCACAGGCAGGCTGTATGTGAGCTTCAGGTGCCATGGTCACAGGACAGAAGATCATTGTTATTTTTCCTTGCAGCTACTTTTCAAAGGGAACATTCCCCTACCCAGCAGCCAAAATGCACTGTGTTCTCAGCACCCCTCCAGGGAAAGAAGAATCAGTAGCTTCTCCAAGTGACTTCCCTTTCTTCCCCTACCTTGCCTCCTGCTCTGAGGAGGTCTCACATGAAGGCCAGGTGCTGAAGGCTGGGCTAAAGACCTTCACATACAGGGGCCTTTCCCCTGTGTTTTCTGCCTGGTTCTTGGTTGGTCCCTAGGGAGAGAAGAGAGGGGTATGGGAGGGCCCAGATACACTGAAAGTGGTCAGCACCCCAGTAGGTGCGAGGGCAGGGGTGCAACTCTCAGCCCAGTGAGCCCACGCAGCACCTGCCACAGTGAGGCCTCTCCCTGACCTACTGCCTCCTGAGGCCCTGATCTTCCTCATCCTGAGTACAGTAGGAACATCCAGGGAGGAGAAGAGGCCAGAACCTGAGACCTACCACTGGAGAGACTCATTTGGGTCCAACCCTAAACTCTAAGTGGCTTAGCTTGGAAAGCCCCCAAAACACCCAATTCACCCAACACCCAGTGGGACGACTGGGGATGGGGGGAAAAGAGGCTGGGTAGGGCTTGCCCAGGCCAATCCTAGACTGCTCAATGAGTACCTACTGTGTGCCCAGCCCTGCCCTCAGCATCACCATACCCCTAAGACAAAGGCCCTACCTAACTCAACCTCCCTTGTATCCTCTCTGACACTTCCCACCTCAAATTTGATGTTCTAGGACATCTCCTACCCTCATAGCCACCCACCCCAACTATTTCTAGTGGCCTCACTTTGTGTACACAGGTTCTCTGCTTAGGATGCCTTCCCCATCACCCACCCTCACTTAGCTGATTTCTCTCAGCCCTCCAGCTACTGTCCCATTTCTCTTTACCTGTTATGGCAAAGCTCATTGACAAAATTGTCCATCCTCACTGTCTCCGATTCTTCTCTTTCTTGAAGAACTGTAACCTAGCTCTCATCCCTCCACTCACACATACTCCACTGACACCATTCATCAAAGTCACCAACACAACTACTGAGTATAGATGTGTAGGTTGGGCACTGCACAAAGGTACCTAGGGTGACAAAGGGTAGAAAGGGAGCTGAACCCCAGCCTGTGTCTGCCAGGGGAAGGGACATCTATTTCTTTACACCAAGTGTCTGCTTTCTGTGTGCCTGCATAGCCAGGTCCATCTGGAATGGCCACCATTTTCTAATGTTCCTACAAGGAGCTAGGCAGACAGACCATGGCCTATTCCTCGGTGGCAGCTACAATACCAAATCCAAAAGTCATTTCAGGCTCGGCGCCTGTGGCTCAGTGGGCTAAGGTGCCAGCCATGTAAATCTGAGCTGGCGGGTTCGAATCCAGCCTGGGCCCACCAACCAACAATGACGGCTGCAACCCAAACAAAAATAGCCGGGTGTTGTGGCGGGCGCCCGTAGTCCCAGCTACTTGGGAGGCAGAGGCAGGAGACTCGCTTGAGCCCAGGAATTGGAGGTTGCTGTGAGCTGAAATGCCACGACACTCTACCCAGGATGACAGCTTGAGGCTCTTTCTAAAAAAAAAAAAAAAAAAAAACTCATTTCAGAGGCCTCACCTTAATTTATTGGCAGCATTGGACATCAGTTGA